>LYUA01000693.1:128204-138787 GCA_002093875.1 Calopteryx splendens
GGGAAAGGAACTGGCCACCCTACCCTAATGTGTGAATTTCACATGCCGTTCACAGGCTTAGTGCTGGGTGAACTCTAACCTCACCTACCAAACCAAGCTACGGGTTGATTATTGTGGTTTTGATCATTTGTGCCAACCTGATTCAATAGAATACAGGAATTATATAGGATAGAAGTTACTGACAGAAGAGTGGTTACAATTATGCTCACTGCTAGGGAGTTTGGGAGAATTGAACTCCACTGAAAATTCACACTTTCTGGTAATTGTGTAAACCCAATGCGCTTTGAGAATTTTTTTAACTAGAAAGTGACATCAGCACATTATTACCTGGATACAATGATAATCCTAGTCATATACAAAGTTTCCTTGAGGCAATTAAAATGCACAGTGGCTTCAGACTAACCAAAAGTACATCCAGTACTCACCAGTGAAGGAAATACCACAAGAAGTGGTATAATAATAAAAGAATATAAACAACGCCTCAGAGACTTTATCCTAAGTACTGTATAATACCTTAGCAACAAAGGATAAAATATGATGAGTTAAATTTCAAGGGAGAAAAAAATATACATAAAAATTAAAAACACAGGTTAAAAACTCGATGTTTTTTTCTCATAACAAAAGACAAATTGCACTAAATTTTAGTCATGATGCTGTATTTTTGCAGATGACAGATTTTTAATACATGGTTTACCATTCTAATGGTGCAAAAACTCAATATCCTACTTTAAAGTAAAATATAATTGAATAACTGGCAACCAAATACTGTAGTGTAAGATGCTAACATTAATTTATAATGTATATTAATAGAATCAGTGGAAATATTGATTCAACAGGGCAAAAAGAATTCCCCAGATAGAAGTTGCATTTTTCTATTATTTTTTTTCTTGCTTTACTAATAACTCTTTATATGAGTAGAGAAAAAAATGTATGCAGGTGTCCATTCTAGAAATTAGGCATGTTAAAAAATAATGGAAAATATTTTGTTTTGATTGATGAGGTTGGGCTTTCTTTCTAATTGTATGTGAATTTCAATAGGACAAGGAAGGTAGGGGGTAAAGAGATTTCATTCTGGCATGAAAGAAAATATGTAAATCTTTTACTGTTTGATCATGCATGTGTATTATTACCTTAACATACATACAAGGCATTTGCATATGGTATTTAGGTAATATACTCAGAGAGTGTTGCTCCCCGATGTCCACATAAATTTGTAGCATATGCACTCGGCTGGAATAAAAATAGTGAGAACACAGCCATATTCCAAGGACCCATTTCTCATAGCTACATGGCAAATTTCAAGCAGTATAGGTCACAAACACATTGTTTGAAAGACAGTGAACCAGTGGTATAAATCACTTATCAGTAGTTTAAAATTCAATGGGAAAGTTTAATATAGTGTTGATGATTGCTATTAGAGAACTATCATATTATTTAGTGGGTTTAAGAAATGACTGCAGGTATATAAAAAGGTGCCTTTGGACTTCATAAACATTCTGATCACAGCTCAAATAATCTAAGATGGCATACAGAATCACTTATGCTCAACAGCAGTAAAATACATTTATTAAAAATTGTCCCCTTTACCTAGGGCCAGGTTTATGCTACCATGTGATGCTTGACAATTTAGACAATTACCTAGCACTATTCTGGAGAGGTAATTATTATATTTAGGTTAATGGTTCAACCAGCCAAGCTTATCTTCCTAGAAGTAAGCCATATATGACTTTTTAAAACCTCTTGACATTTAACACATCCTGATCTCCAACCAATACATAGGAAGAATACTGAAATTTCTAAAAGTTTGAAGGAGTAGAGAAAAGATCACCAAAAATATTTCCTAAATTGGGTTACAATCTGATATTCTTGAGAATCACTATACATAATTAATATACATATGGTTCAGCACAGAAGAGGGAGGAGGGTAGAAAGGAATTGGAGGGGGAATGGTGAAATTAGAACTATAAAGGAGGGATGTAATACCACCATGATATCAATCGGATCATCTAATCATCACTCTATTTAGTCCACCTAGAATAGCGACTTTGAAGCTTCAACGGGTCATGCACTTCTGCAACTAGGAAAGGTGTTTAACTAGATTATGCTAAATGAATATTATTAAAGTAAACTTCGTAGCTCTACAATTTTGAAATAGCTGATGTAAAATAATTTGAAAGTGGATTACAGAGTTGGAGTAATAAATAGGTTTTTGGCAGCTCTATTGATTTCATTTTCTGGGCAAAAACACATTCCACATGGAATTCTGTATGTCATATTTGGTCAATTTATTTTTGACAAAAAATAGCTTTAACTCAAACTGCCAAAATACTGTGTTGTTTTGCATGCATTAGCTTAAAGAAGAATATTTATCCACTTTATCATTTCAGGTTTGACATCTATCTCCCTATTCCCTTATGGTATATGTATTGGAAAATGGATCCTTATAATTGCGAACTATTTTCTCATTCAACCATGAATTTTGGCTACAAATTCTTGCTGTTATTTAACTGCTATATTTTATCACCAAACATGTCTCATGCCATTTCTATTCTAGATTCTATTCTATTATATTCTATTTCTATACTCTTCCTGATCTATTCCATAAGAAATTCATCTATGGCGTTGATTTTTGTCCAGATAAACAATGATTTTAAACCAATATCTGCAACATATTATTATATGGGGAAAGGAAACATAACTAGAACCCTGCATAAGATTTTTTCATTAAAGAAATTTCTTTACTGACTGAATATATTCTTAAGTGCTTAGAAATATTATAAATTCTAGGACCAAATAAGCAGCATTTACTGATTGTCCTCTTTTGGATGAGACTCAATGATCTCCAGCTAAATTAGTAGAAAGGCATAGCATGCAAAATTATAAATCACAAATTGAGCTATTGATATTATACTGCATTGCAGCCTGCATTATATTGCCTGCATTATATTAGTTGCATTATAGCCTAATAGGCTGCTCACCAATATAAAGAATCAGTTTTTACCCCTAAATAAAACATCAAATAATTCCACCTGTAATTCACATATATTTGTTGCTGGGAATTAAATAGCAAATACTACCTTCCTTTGATATTGAAATTATATTCAATGATTACAATATTTCTACCATCACACTTGAATTCACTTATTATTATCACATTTCAATAAATATGTTGTCAAAGCACCATCATGACACAGTAACTGCACTTAAGGTTAAGTAACTATGACTATCATTCCTAAAAAAAACAAAAATACATAGCATCATATTTCAAATTTTGTATCCACCCTCAAATGGTCAGGCATAAGTCCAATACTAGAGTGACGTCAGCCAATTAATGGCAATCATAAGAAAGGTAAATCGAGAATCTCTTAATAAAACTCTAATGTATGGTTTTATTGTCTCATTATTTTCCATTATTAGGCAGTTAATTTTGGCATATTTATAATGTAGAAGATACCGATAGGTCCTATTTTATTAGCAATTCAGACTGCTCATCAGTGAACTTAAACATGATAACCATCTAACTCCAACTTTAAGTTAACAAGCACTTTAACGGTCAGTTTATACTTAACTAGTGATTATAAAACTGATTTTTGGCCTTAACTAGAGATTAAAATTAACCTTCAGTTTAATGAGACATTATAAAACAGTGAGGCCTAAGTGAGGATACAGGGATGGGTTCCGTAGAAGCATGTCTAGTTTGTGGGACTAAAGAAAAAAGGTAAAAAGAACTGCATAAGAAACAATAGGAATGGTAAACAATGAACCAGGAAGCCATGGATAACAGGATATATGGTTAAGAGAATGATAGAGAGAAGTATATGGAAGAACAATCACACAGAGCTGGGGAGAAGAAAATGGAGAAGACAAAGTGCATAATGAACTTAGTTGAAAAACCAGCATAGCCAAAGAAGTATAGTGCAAAGAGCAGTGTAGGGATGTGAATAAATTTCAGAGGTAGAGAAAAGTAGATGCACTGAAGATGGATGTTTATACTTGTATAAGCATGAGGGTGAAATAATTGCCAGGATGCCACAAAGGAAAAACTACACTGGCCATATGAGATAAGACAGGAAAGTTTTGTGGAATAAAAAGAGAATCAGGGAAGGTGGGGAGAATATGCATGGTAGAGGAATTTGGCAGGTTAGTTTAAACGTAGAAAAGGAATCTGACATGACAAGGATGTCTTGGGTTCAAGAACGCTAAATAGCGAAAATGAAAAATTGCAATGGGAAATTAAGGCAGGCACAGTAGAATAAATAGATATATTATTACACCGTTGCGGCGATACATTAACAGAAAGGAATATAGAATTTACTTAGCCAGGATGACTGTGTTTGCTTATTAGATTTCAAGAAGTCATTTGACAGTGATAAGTGAATATAGCTAATGAAAGTATTACAGAATATGGGAGTGCACTAGAGAGAAAGTTGACTTCACCAAAGCCTATATAGGAATCAAATGTCACAAGTTAGGGCAGCAAAAGGAAAATTAGAATAGGCTAAGTAGCCATTAATTATTAAATTATGTGCTAAGGATATGTTAAGAGTGGTATGGGAAGTACAAGATGAGAGTGGATGTGGGCAGGAGGCATATTAAATTTGTAGCATGTGTGGATGATGAAGCAATAGTTTTTCATAAAACCAAGGGAAGTTTGCAGTTATTGTCCAGTGCTTTACAGGCCAAATGCAAGAAACAAGATATGAAGATTAATCAAAAAAAGATTGAACAAACGATTCTCAAGTATGAGGAAGGGTAAGTTACAATTAAAGTAAGAAAGAAAACACTGGAGTAGATGGAAGAGTTGACATATTTATTGAGTATTTTCAAGGATAAAGAATTAAGTAATGGAATAATTAGGTGATGAAAATTTTGAAATTTGTAAAGGAGGGAATTGATAACAGCTAGTCTAAGTAAAGGGTTGCAGAAAATGTAAGTGAAGATGTTTATAAGGGGCATAGTACTGCATGGATTCAAAACCTGAGCTTTGAGGATATACAGAGAGTGTAGATTAGAGGTTTTTGAGATGTGGGTATGGAGGAGAATGGAAATAAAAATCAGAATACAGAGAAAACATAGCAATGCCTTACTTATGGTGGGAGAAAAGAGGTAGTTGTTAAGAGAAATCAGAAGGAAGCAGATGAGTGGGTGGAGGAGACTCTGAGAGGTAGTGGGATGCTGAAGGCTCCAACAGAAGGGAGAATTCCAGCCAAGTAAGGGAGAAGAAGAAAGGGAACAGACTTTTTGGATGTCTTTTAGGCACTAAGAAAATATGATAAAGGAAATAATGTAAAGCGAGCAAGATATGTAACACCTTCATAATAGTTGTTAGGGACCACCAAAAACCTAGCTTTAACAAGTAGACTACCTATAATGGTGGTGATTAAGAGGCCAACTAGGCTTGGCCTTCTTCTCTCTAGAAAATTTGGTGGACTAGAATAGCCATGTAGCTACATACGAACTATACTTAGCTGAAATCTATCACAGTGTAGCTTAGCTTACCTGGGATCGGCCACCAATCACTATCGGGGGTGAGGTTTTCAATTTTCCTTAATTTTTTGTTTAAGAGTGGGTGCTGAAGAGCAGCGTAACATAACACATGTATCTATTTGACGCTCAAATGTTGAATAGTCTGTTATACAAATGCAGCCATGTGATTGTAAATTTGTTTCCCTATTGTCACGCATGCTAAGTTAGTTCACCAAACAGTTCAGACTTACCGATGGCCACCAGGGTCACTCGAGACCTTGAGTAAAACTCGAGCACTACTAAATGTTATCAGGTGTTGACCCAGACATTCTTAATGAAAAGGAGGTACTGCGCATTATATGAGCCCGAAAAATACGTTAATAATCAACCCCGGACCATTAAATGTACAGTTAGCATCAAAATACTGTTTACGGTACAGAAAGGTTACATACTTGATGAAATAATCAGGAGCTGGTGAGTTATCATGCTTGTGAAAGTGGGAATTGGCCTCAACGATCATTTTGTTGTCTTTGATGTTCTACTTCTTAACTAACATCTTTTTGGCCAACACATTCTTATCACATAGATTAGCCAGCAGCTTGTTAGGTCCTGGATAATTTGCGAGCTTATGCTTTCTTTGGTTGGAAAGAAGAAGGAATGCGCTTATCTAATGTGTATTCAATATTCCATTCTAACCGTGCATCGCAAATTTCTCAAGTAAGAATTTTGATGTCACTTGCATAAGATTATGTAGTCATCCACACGTTCCTTAATGTTTAATCAACACACTGAATCTCTGATCAAAAACATTAGTATGCAAGAGATAAAACTCGATATTTAAACAACAACATGAACTGCGTTCATGAATATATATATTAATGACTGCGTTATTTGTTCATTGCGGAACTACCGCCATGACTATAATCGATTAATCGACTCTCTCCGACTTGTTAGATTCCTACGAAATATTCAAGAAGTTTAAGAAATTCGAAGTAGGTCTTTGAGAATGCATCAAATATATATAATAAATAATAATATACATAATATGCTCGCAATATTTATTATGCATATTATATGTTCAATGGGTAAACTGTAAGACAAATGAAAAACGTATTCATATAAAGAGTGGGGAGGTCAAAGAAGAAATAAATTGGCAAGGTAAGTAAATATGTGTTAAAATGCAAGAACCACAAAAATAGTTATTGTTTAGTGTATTGGATTGAAATGAACTCATTTACGCTTATAAAACTACTTATGCTGGATGCCAGTACTAAAAATATGATTAAGTAACTAATTCCTTAAAATTTCGCATGTATTGCTTGATGCTAAATTAAAACATCTCGACGAGAAAGAAATGGGTGGATACTTATCTACTTATTCGGGCACTATTATTCCTAAGGAGTATTAAATTTCTCCCAAAGTTGCTATAATGTAGAATATGTAACTCCATTCCGTTCAAACTTGTTGTTTTAAAATCCATGACGCCAAAACTAGCAGACAGATGGCCATCTATAGGAAAATGTTCTCGTCCTCGTGTCTAGTTATGGCTCAAGTATTTATCTCTTCCCCACACTCTATTTAACTTTGTCAGCTAACTCGAGTTAACTGATCAGTTATTGAATGGCTGATGATTTTTTTAAAGAAGAGGTCAGTCATGTTCAACTGCTCCAGAATCAATTCCATATCTATCACCCCTGCAACAGGTGAAACTGAATTTAGGGGGAGCACCATGGATATAGCACTCCCAGATGTAGGAAGCTGCAAATATTCTAAGGTACACTGAAATTCATTATGCAAGATTTTTTTATCAAAATATTGAATCAAATAACTAGCCACTAAGTCAAGAGGAAACCTAAAGTTATTCTCCAGGAGGCCATGAATACTAAAAAATGCAAACGGTGTAAAGGAATCACAAAACCACACTTAAGTCTATGTATTTGGCTCATAATAGCAAGAGTCAGGACCAAAGACCATTCAGATGTGCATGTAAGCATGGGAGTGTCCATGTTCTCATGAGGGGGTGTGGGACAGAGCATGGGTATGTTGACTAGAGAAACATTTTATGTAGCTCAAGGTATTGCAGTACTAAAAGAAAAATCTTATACGTCAATACCTACCTACTTTAGAGATTGGTGGTTGGAACTGTTGACACTCACTAGGTACCATAAAGAGTGTGAGGACATAGCAAACGTTTTCCTGGTGGGCCTTCTCTGGAAATAGGCATGAGGAGTTTTCTCATTTTTTTTCTTACACTAATAAACTAGGTAAAACTCAGAAGTGTCATCAAAAATGTAGGAAAAATAATTATTAACCATTACGTTTGTTTGATTTAGGTAGGTGATAATTTATAGATAAAATAGTTAGATATATGATATTCTCTGTAGTTTTGAAGGGTGCAAGGAAACTTAAATTATTTCTATACCAAGTACATAAATAAAACCATGTTATTAATGAGTGTTTTCTAGAACTTAACATGTTTGACATAACATCCATCTGCTTGGTGAAAATGTTTTATTGAATATAACATCATAGTTACTACACATTTTTTAAATTTCTATTGGAATGATTCTAAATGCTTGGAAATGTAAGCCTTATTTTTAAATTTAATGAAGAACTAATTCATTCAGTTTCACACAAGATATTCTCATTGTTTGATGCTTGTGACAGAGATGCCAACAGAAATGCTCCTTGTTGTCTATATCAAAGGATATTTTTTTTACTACGGCAAAATAGATTGCAATAGAAATGAAATTAATATAACTTTTGGAAGGTTCTTACTCTAAAATAAGCATTAGACAATTTTTTTATTTAAGAAAAAATCTTGGTAAATTTTTATCAAATACATAAACAAAGTTTCTAAAACATAAAGGGAAATACCCATGTTATTCATGAGTTTCTAGAATTAACTTGTTTGATATAATATCCAAAGGTTATGATCCTAGATCCAGAAATATGATCACAAGAAATATTTCAAAAAAAATTCCCAACTATTTTCAATGGTATTCTTTAAAAATTACGAGTACACATTGTTTGACACCCAGTATTTTTGGACCCTGTGCATCACTAGTTTGGACCTTATATAATTTAAATGTGATTTCTCATTGAAAAGTATGTCATTAGGTAAAATTTCTAACAAAAATATTATTAAATATGATTCAACTTTTTCCTGTTTTTTTTCAGATAAGGGCTACTATAAGATGGAGCATCACTGACCAAAATAATGGCACGATAGCATGTGTTGAAGTCCCATGTGAGCTGGTGTAATGATATGCTTGCATGAACTGGAGGTTTACATTACTCTGATCCTTGTTGAGAAGACACAGAACTCAAAAGTGGGTCTTTAAAGGATATTTAAATATGATATTGAACATTTTGTTCAATGATATTCTAAGAGCCTGTATTGCTATTCATCCACATTAATTCAAAGTTATTACACATAATTGATTAACAAGCTTAAACCAAGCCATATCTGAGGTATATCCTTTAATTTAATCATAAATGTAAAAAATGTGTATATGAAATTATGATAGGTAAGCATGCAGTAGTGTTGATAGAATTTTATAAGAAATACATGTGTGCATGGAAGTTGTTTCTTGAATTGAATATATTAGATCTTAGATGGCCTGAAAATTTGGCAATGTCAAGACTTTGATATCAAGTTTTATTCAATTTAGTCTCTACTTTTTAATGCTAAATATTTAAATAATTTATGATTGAATAATTGTGTGATATAGTTAAACCTATATTTAACAACTCATTGTATAATGTTTTTACATATGGTAATTTTCTTTTTTACATACATGAATGGCAATTTAAAAATACATGGAATAATGGAATACATTTGTCCCATGATTGATGTTAACTATGAGATAAATACTTAATGTTTTTCTTAAATACTGTAAATAAAAATTCTCATTAATAGAGAAAATTGCATAATTATCTATTATGTTTAATCCATTATAAGTTATTAGAAGCATAGATTGGAAGTCATTAATGGTGGACATTAATAATTGAAGAAAAGTGCTGTTGTTGCAAAAAATATTTTACCAGCAGTCATTTAATGTCAAGATTTTCATAATTTACTAATAGATTAGGCTCTACTAGTGTTGAGTAGTGGACTGAAATAGATATATATTGTAAATCAAATGTCACAAAAGAAGCATTGGTTACCCCTATCAAACCCGATAGCTATACCGGACTACTTACACAAATGCAATCAAGACTTAGATACCTAATTATAGCTAAGTGAGAAATACTAAGCAGGGATGGCAATGATTCAAAGAAATGGCAGTAATAATGTTCTGTGCATCCACATTTGCATATGTGGATTTACAGAACATTATTATTCAAGTTAAGGAGCTCATGCATACTATTCTCCATTACTCTCTACGCAATGATGCGTACGCTCAACATTTGACCTACTCAAAATAACTGCTGATGTCCATTAGTAATGTAGTTGAAAAACCATGCTTTTAAGCATTTTTTTTTATTTAATTAAATGGCTGTGTAGTAATCTGCAACCTGGAAAAATCAGTAGGGGACAATATGGTCAGTATGTATTGACCAAACCATTGGCCAATTAGTTCAAAGCACCAAATTCAAGGAAAAGACAATATTTTTGGATTGTGACTCATTTAATTTGTTTTTCATAACATTTAAAAATATTTTGTTCGTTACATAAAAAACAGTGCATGGATAAAATGTAAAGTATAATCAGAGTGATCCAACATTAAAATATCCCTGGTAAAACCTCCTTTACCATTTGAGTTCAAGCTCTGCCTAAAATCCTCTGATGCCAATTCATCATATCCCCTTTCATAGGTGCGAACTACCTTGTACTACTCCCATAGTAAACAGAGATCTCATGATCCTTCAAACTTCTGTCTTTCTCTCAATCCAAGGCATTTTGTATATAAGGATCAGCACATTCACCTCCTAACACAAAACCCATCAATTTTTTTCAAAATCTGCTTGAAAACAGCAAAGATAGGCGAATTCCCACCAAATAATTTAAATCGTCAAATGTTCCAAAAAATATTATTATTATTGGTAATCTACTGATTAAGGGACACACTCCTAAAGTAACCCTTTCTTCATCTCTGCATACTTTCTGCCTC
>LYUA01000693.1:203863-215992 GCA_002093875.1 Calopteryx splendens
GGGGTGGTGGGGAGGCTGAGGGGGAGGGAAGGGGTGGACCGGGAGAGGCACATCCCCGTCGCCCCTCCTCCTCCGCACCACACAAAGAACACGAACAAGAAAAGGAAGAGGCAGTTTTTTTTAAAGCGAGGAAAAAAAACTCGGGTGATTAGCCGCGGGGCCGAAAATCGACCCCGTTATAGCAACACTTTTTCGTGGATGTCCGAATTTTTACATTCCAGCGCGGTGTGAATTATGCATTGCGACAGTACCTCTTCAAAATGGACGACATCACATTTCAACCTGGGGCATTCAACACATGGAGAAGCCCTCGAGAGCTACCGACCGCTTGTGGAACGACGTAACAGGAGCTCCTCGAAGGTCTCTTTGGCGTCTCAAGCGGGACTTGTTTCTCGCCTACCCAATGCAATATTCATTTCCTAACAGGATCAACTTATGATTATAATTCATTGAGCACTTTCCACTTCGGAAACCAAATAAGTTTTATTATCGCAACGGACAACAATAATGAAAGATAAACGTGAACTTAACAAAGTGGTAATATTGCTCGAGCCGAGGCTATGTCGGCATCGGGTGGCGACTCCATTTATACAATATTCAATGCATTTAATTCGGAATATCTGAACAACGCAGTTCGATGTCGTACGTCAAAACCGATCCATATCCTCATCACCTCGATATATTTCTACATTTCGTGATCGATATTAAAACGAAACATGGCATTATATCTGCGGGCCGTTGAAAGAAGACAAAGTTGGCCGTTTCCCTGAGCATAAATGGGTTTGCAACAATTCTCGCGGAGGAATAAAGCGAGGAGCGGAAAGCGACACTTTGCACCGCTGCAGAGCCTCTGAGACCCGCCGTGGCGGGGAGCCGAGATCGCCTTTGCATCAATCCTCCCGTCCGCCGGAAAGGATGGGATCCGAAAGGTCATAAACGAAGGCTCCACGCCCGGATGCCTTAGGAAATTTTTGCGGTACCGTCGTGCGCAATCTGGAGCCCTCACACCATTCCTAAACGGTGCCATCAACTCGCTACTTTTAGAGAACTGGCGAGGAAGAGCACGAGCGACGCAGCATTTGGTAGAAATTTTCCACGACTTCTAATCAAAATCGCGCCAACGTTGTGACAGGAAAAAGGATTCAAGCATTAACTTCATTCCAATTCTATGGCGAGTCTCCCAAAAATTAAAATGCAATTTTAATCTCCCGGAGATAGAAATAAATAATACAGATTATTTCCAATTGTTCTGAGACCACTATCTGAGTCTATTATCTTAGCTTAACTTTCGACAAAAATATTTTTTTAAATTAAAATTATATAAAAAATTGTATAAAGATTAAGTATTATTATTCTTTCATTTTGGACCACACGAAACCTGTAGACCGCATACGACATGAATACAAACCTTCTTTTCAATCCTTAAGCATTCTATAACAGCTAGCAATTTAGCTATTAAGGGTTTTGAATAATGAGAGGCAAAAGGAATATATATATAAGGAACTTGGTTCCCGGGAAACATTTCTCCTAAATAATGGATTATAATTGAAGCGTCTAACAGCGGACTCAATGACAATTGCACTAAAATTCAATTTCACGTCCCATAACCATAGATAGAAACAAATAATCAAATTCAATTTGATTCCCAGAAAATACGTTGAAAAATATTTGAAAATGTTAAAAATCATGAATTATAAATTACAGGTTTAACAGTTGATTGAATGACAATGGAAAAGAATTTGTCACATTCAAGATTCGGAAAGGCTCTCTAAAGGCTCTCTCTCTCTAAATATGGGGAAGAATACGTCGCACACTAACCCTATGTTGGAAAAATCTGATGAAGCACCTTTACGTTCCACTGATAAAAGAGGCCGGAGAACATACCTCTTGGTTAAGATGTTAAAGGAAAATGTGGTCCTAAGATGGCAATCCCTAAAGGAATTAAGACTGAACATGAAGTCTTCGGATTGAATAAGTATAGGTCCACCAATGCCAGTCTCATTTATTCATATTTGAATGGGTATATTTAGAAGCAGTTGTTGGTAATGATGTCACTGCTTGTTTACACTAGTTCAAATTGCCAAAACAGTTTGATTGGATCGAACATGAATTAGATTTAGTCAAAATCCCGCCTTGCCCAACATGGGTGCCCAAGGCTTAGATCGTTGACTCTACGGCTGAGTACTAACAGGAAAAATGCCTATTTACATGATTCATAGTCTCGTACAGTTCATACAATGTTCCATAAATATTAAACCAACATATCAAAAGACCAGGATAAATGTAAACATGAAATACAACCATTTATAAAAACATTTAGACTAAACAACAATGCCAGACAAATTTATTTATATTTAATTTTTTCTGAAAACATATTTTAAAATGTTAAAACATACATAAAAATGTATTAAGAAAGACGTAGGGAAGAAAACACTAATAATTTTAAATTTAAGTGCACTTTATGAGAAGAAATAATGTATGTTTTAAGCCATAAAGAGCATAGTTAACTCGCAAATGAGTAAAGAGTACTTTTTTTGTTTTATACATGAGTAACGAGTTTACTTTGTTGGTATCTTGTGCATTTCGTTCAAAGGGAAATGAATCTGAGCTATTTGCTCCCTCGTCTAGAGGTGTGCCGAATGAGATTCCATCGCATGTCAAAACCAGTTAAGTTTTCAGTCATGGATATAAAAAATCCCCTGACCTTCCGTGCTTTCAGAGCCCCTTTTAGTACATAATTACCGTGAAGTTGGCTAGAGGCGGCGAACATTTAGCGCGCCAACGGTATAAGTAACACAATGCTAGCAAAAAAGCGTTACAGAAGTTGCCAAAGCAGATGAATGCTGCAGCGGATTAATTCTTTCCTGCGATTTAACTCCACTGACCAACATTTAATAGGATTAGATTCTAGAAATGCCAGAATACTGAGTAGCTTGATCTGACCCGGATGGTTTTACATTCACTAACCCCGACTTTTCCTAATCTTCGAGATTATCCATGGCTGAAACAAGCAAGAGGCAGCGCCAGGAGTCCCACGGTTCTGCCTCCACTGTCCCAGGTTCCGGTGAGTCTTGAATAAAGAATGACGGCCGTTGGGGCTCCGGGTCCATCGCTGGGACGACCACCCTCACAGGGGCAGTGCAATTAGAGGTCGTGATCTGTAAACAGGGATCATACCCACACAACCAGCTAACCACACTGCCACTGTGCGAATGGCAAGTCAGGAGACTGGCGACTGAGCAGGTCTTCCTCGGGTGTCAAGCCTCTAGGGTGGAGAAGTCCAGCTGATGGTCTAGACGCACGGTGTCCATTCCACCGCGGAGGTTGAAGAAGAAAACACCAAGCCGACAAAAGCTGATTCCACAACACAATCCTTCGGCAATGACTGGGGACAAAACCAACTTGGTTCAAATTTTACTAAACTATGAGAAAACATGTAAGGAGCCAGATAAGGACGCAGAGAATAGTACACCTGCTGTACGCCACACAGTTATTTGGGGGATGGGGATTACATGACGCATTACCCTAAGGCACTTCGGTTACTACTATAACACTCGTCGAGGCTGATCCTGCTACGATCAAAATGTAACTGGGATTGCCGAGGCTAGCCGATTACCAGTCCCTGAATGAAACGCATCTAGAACTCTTGACAAATAAATCCAACGGCTAAACTGTTTGCGTAATAAACGCTAAAATTAGACATTTCACGTTGAGCCACAGCTTAAGAAGGAACAGCGCAGTTAGTAAATTGATGCAATTATTCAAAATTAGTCTCATACAAAGTAGGTGAGGTTGGACAACATTGCTTTGTGAACTAGAGTGGCATCAACAGGAAAGTCAATCAAATAACAATCTATTATACGGAACATCATTATACGGAACCTTAGAGCGTGAAGTTAAAAACAATAATCCTCGGCGTTCAAGCAACAAAATAAGCACTTATTCCCTCGAAAGGTAGGATATTGAATTTCCAAATTTTCACAATGAAAGTCCACTTTTAACAAAGGAAGAAAACTGACAAGCTAAATCGAGGCATATGCGGAAACAAAAAATGAGGAAATTTCATTCACCCGACGATTATCGACAATATTAATTTTATTATTCATTATTATTTCACCAGTCATATGAACCAAACACAAGGGTCAAATCAAATAACCTCCAAACATGATTCGTTTTCGAAAGATCTTATCTGGTAGGTACATCGGCATCGGGTTTTGAGAAAAATCCCTAGAGAGTAGAAAGTTAACTACAGGAAAAACTCGAACGATTTGCCTTCCGACTTCCGTCGGAAAAAGTTAAAGCAGTTGAAATGCATCGAAAAGGACACGGAATGAAGTCTCAGAAAATACGACACCCCATTCCAAAAGAAGTACTTTAGCGAAAAGGCTTCTCACGGTCCTTCCAAATCGTGTGCATTCGAGGAAATTTAAATTGTGAAAAAAGTATAAGGTACATATACTAATTAGTAATGAGTAAAAAGGCAGTTCCTTTCCATTTATGAGAATCACCAGGTGAGAATCCTTACACAAAGCAAATGCCGGGAGTTAACTGGAAAATAACATGGGTATTATGCGTTGAGGCATTAGTTCGCAACGAGCATCCGTGGAGGTCGATCCACTGCCAGGCATCTCCCGCTTTCATTTTTATCATCATCTCATGGAGATAACCTTTCGGGTTTAACATCGCGCAGATTATATCATGCGGGGAGTATAACAAAAAAATAAAGGGACGGAGTACCCGAGCGAGGCCCGTGCCAGACACAATGGAGGGGTCCTTTCAAACGAGTCACGAAAGGGAAGAGGGCGGCCCGAGTTATTTGGCTCGCGGCCTGATGTAAGGGGTCCTAATAATTTGAGCGCTTTGGCGCCGGTCCACGCGACAAATGGCCTCCCGGCAGTTCAGCCTTTTATAAATACAAGAGACGTCGGCCAGGAGGAGGGACTCTTACAGGTACCTCACTCGAGGTGAGGAGACGCGGGGCGGTTCGCGTGCCCCTTGGTGCGCCGGCGGCTAAGGGGGGTTCGATCCCCACCCCCCCAGACAGGAAGAAGCCTCGGAGATGACGCTCTCGCTGGTTGGTTCGCTAATTAGCGACTAACGGTGGTGAAGCGAAACGAGTCGGTTTACGCGAGTATTGGCCTACAGAACTAATTACGCACCACGGAATTCGCGCGCGACGGAAATCACCGCGGAAATAAGGAAAAAAATATCTATTTCCGGACTTGGTATTCATTTGCATAGGCATCTATCAAAAACTGAGTGTGCTTCGATAACGTAACACTTGAAGACTATGACCACGGGTCTTCTTCTATGTCTTTCAATCCGAAGATTGCGGGTAATACCCAATATTGAGAACAGGGATAATTATAAACATCTTCGATTGCTTATTCAAGACAGTTCAAATTCTGCGCTTGAATACTCCGATTTTTAGGGCCACTTACGCAAGAGGGGATTGTCACAATCCGAGAATTACGTCACTCGATATGTACTTACTTGAGCTTGGGCTTTATAGATGCTAAGTTAGCTGAGGAGGTCATTATATTTAGGAAAACCAATAATTTCAGCATCAATTAATCATTCCGAATTGGTTGAGTGGAACCCTATTAGCAATTCTTCCCTTTCTAATGCTGATTTCCATACACGCCAGCCATGACAGTTATACCATCTACAAATTAAATGCGTTTCTTTGCTTTCCTCGTGAGGCTATCCCTTCCAGCATTTAATCCACAGATCCATCATGTATCAAAGCTTCCCAATTCATCTAGTTCTCCTTTTTCTTATCGAGCCACATATTGCCATTTCCTCTTCTACTCCAAAAAGATCTTCCTCGTTCCACTGAATACATCTTCCAACCCTTCAGATAACATCACGATATTCTTCCGAGAGGAGAGAATCGAACCCACGACCTTCAGGTAATCCACCGTCTGCGTTATCAACCTTACAAAATGGTTGGTTTGGCAATTTTTCCATCATTTCACAAAAGGTTTAAACGATCTTTAGCTATGATTCTCCTCAATAACGTGCGAAGCCTAGAGTTGACAATTGCTCATTAACACACCCGATTCTGGCCACGAATTAAACATTCTGGCGTGATGACTTTTTCATATGAATCCTATTAAATAACACCAGTATGTAGTATTGATCGCAACACAAGAAGTATTCACCGAGTGAATGAAGCACGGAGTTATTTCCCACAAGGAATCATATTTTATCGCAAAACTACGCAGAATTGTATCATCACTTTCCTACACAAATCATTGAATGATCAGGATTGATTTTGACTTTAAATCGCGTCTCTAAATACAAAATCCGCTTCTTAAAAAATAAAAATTTAGCTAACTCTAAAAATAAGTCGTCAACTAAAGACCTAATTAACATCCTGTTTTACGCGGAAAGGTGATAAGCATTGTAACAGGGATATCATCGATAGGAGGCTCTGAAGACCAAATCGCAAATGACCAATCGCGACTACCCTCGGATACCAGTTTCTGTGGTGAGATTTATTCAGACAACTTCTTCGGAGAGAGCAACCATTCACCACGCCCTCTCGAGCTGTCTCCCAGGGTCACAACTTGGGTCGTGGGAAAAAAATCAGGACCTCATACCTATGCAGTTCAGAATTACACTTTTCCTGTTTTTTTTTCAGTAAGTAGAAACTTATTCATTCTCAGAATCTTGGCTGTTATTATAGGTATGTACTTTCAACGTAATCCTTGGCCATCCTTATTATTTAGAATTAGAACATTTAAAAAAATCACGCAGCACACACGAGACAATAAGGAACCCTAAAACAGTAATAAATAAATTAGGATAAAAAGTGGACTTTCACTAAAAACTCCAACTTGGGTCCTGAAATGGTTCCCTGATTACCACATTCCGACTGGTCAACATTTGAAATGAATAAATAAGTTCAAAATGTTCCGTGAGAGAGGAACTCTTGTAACAGTGCCGACGAATCAACGGAGAACGAACGGCTCCCGAAATCACTGCTAAGAGAGTTCCCGTCAGTTTCACTGGCCAATCGCAGGGGCTGTTAACTAACGACCGGGAGGGACCTGTGGTGGTTTTGAAGCGCCTCGCGCCCACCCACGCCTGTCGAAGACGGAGATGAAAGGAGGCAATCCGATAATGGGCGATCCGCTAAGTCGACGCCCATCACGTGAAGGCGGCGGAAGCGCCTCTTTTTCTGCCTCGGCAACGACACACGCGACCCATATGACGCAGGAAATGGCGATCATAAGCTAAATGAATCACAAGCAAGATTATCCATATATTTTGGGACTATTGCAGAAGCACACCCGTTCCAGAAGAACAGGGCGTATATTTACATTATATGCAATATTTATGGTTCGATAGGTATCGAGTGACAAGACGCACGCTGTTGTCACATTCCTACCGTACTTACACAGTGATCTGCTCCTCGACCCATAGGCCATTAAGTGCGATATTCGAAGAAAAAACAGATTTTCTCACTACAAGCTCGGTAGGTTCCCCAATGGCACAATAAAAGCTGGAGAATGGTTACTTACGGCTCTAGGAGGGGACCACGGTCATGTGGAATTAAACACCAGGAATTTGATGACGAAGCGTTTCAAAGAAAATTGGTGATTTACATTATGCTTATGGGGGAGACAATTAATCACAAAGAATGCTTAAATTTGAAATATTTCGTTCCGGATGCTCTTGTGCCAGCATTTATGTTCCACTCCATTTCAAAATGTTAAGTTTCTAAATTAATTTTTGGTCCCGTCCGAATCGTGCCAATTCCTGCAATTGAACCGCCACTACTTGTGCGAACTTCCTCATTGCATGCATTGCCTGATCTTATTGCCTGATATTAATTTGAAAGGCGAGACAGGGTATGATTTCATCAGCGAATAATTTCAAATAGCTCTATCATTAGGTATGATAAACGACTTTCATCCCTATTATTCCGCAAGCATAATTACGATTTACCTGGAAAATTCCACGACATTATGTCAAGGTTAATTAAAAGGAATCAGGAATTTCTAGTTTCACGATTTGGTTCTTACAAGTTCACGGGGAAGGTAGCGCTGAACTGGCATTCGCTCTTGATTTGGGAAGAGTTGGAATAAAAATATTCCTTCAGCTGTTTAACAGTGAAAAACGTTAACTGATTCCGCCAATTCTTTTATAAAATGAAGGAAAGACCTAGATGTTCATTCGGAGAGAAGGCCGAAAGACAACATGAGAAAAAATTAAAACGATCATCTCTTAGAGGTATTTTCATTTTCTTTAGCTGTACTTAACATTCGCGCCCGATAGTTCGCCCAGTTGCGAACGTATGACAAAATTGCCTCGCACAATTTTCTCCTAATTGGTTGATGGTTCTATTAGCGTCATGAACTTGCAGGAGGTTGAAACTCTCTGTGAAGAAGTTGGAGAGATTGAACTGGACGCGTAAAAATACAAATAAACTGTTGGCGAGTTCAACAACCAAGGAAATACTGCAGGAAGCAGTAAGGTGTGGAACGGTATACGTATGCAGAGGAACAGAGGGTGGATTTAGAACACAAAGAACCCCCGACCACGGGAGCTAGCTTAGTAACGACCCGACCTCGTAACCCGAAGTTAGGGTGTTCAAATCCCAAGAATTAAAGAAAATAATGAGAAAAAATATTCAGGAGTTTCCCGCACTCGGTTAAACTAAATCTTATGGCTTTGGAGATGCTTCCTTGGATCCCTCGATTAATCAAGCACTGGAGACAGTGTGACGGCATTACTGCGTAGTGAAGTGAATAATTAAAGAAACTAGAGGTTTGGGACAAAAAGAATTAACGCTTATATCATAAGGTACGAATTTAACTCGTTTATTTTTCCATTTGGTCGAGGATAATTGGATGCCGGAACATGGATTATTGATCTACGGCTATGCAACGCTGCTCGGGACGCGAAAGCTTTGAACTACCCGATGAATCTACATGACCTACATTTACGTGTCGTCCCCTCCATCCCTCCCCATAACCATCCCCCCCACCTCTCACCCTCCCCCCTTTCCTGCTTCCCAACCCGCTCCAGTGGCGACCCAGTTCTCAAGAGGCAGGGGGTGACTGCGTGGTGCTCCTCCCTAGAGTAAAGGACTCTTTTGTTGCGCTCTCCATTGTCGGCGCTAATTTGCTCTCGCAAATTTGAAAGGCGGAGACCGAAAAGGGGGGTCTTCCTGAATCCACAGACGGCGGTTTCTCCAACCGGCGCCCGGTTAACGCAAAGTTTTGAAAGGGAGAGAAATTTAGCGGGAGGGAGGGAGATAAACAATCATTTAAGATTGAAGTGCATTTTGAACCGGGGCTTGCAAGCCTGCTTGCATGGTCGCCGCCGCAGCGAGGCTCGTTCGATCGAGGGTCTAACTTGCAAATGTAAATGAACATAAGCTATCCCTGACGCTGAAGATGTCACAGCGCTCCGGGTATAACGCCCCAAGAAAAAACTGGACGCGCATTGTTGGCTTTTCACGGGCCTAAAGTTAAGACGATTCCTTGAAGAAATTGACTCCGATAGACGCCGGCGAAGGATTATTTTAAAAAGATCCTACCGGGTACCTGTAAGATTCCCATTTTATTTGAGCGGAACTAAGCGTGGAGTTGTACTAATTTAAAAGCAGATTAATTGATTCTTCATTGTGGCCATAACTGGATAAAAAATACACAAATATTTCCTACGACACTGACGGTGGATCGCAGAGAAAGACCACGACGGAAGATTTCACTGCCTTCAGTAAGTTGTTCTCCAAAGGACGAGAATTGTGCACCGTTCAAAATAACCCAACGCCAGTGGGGAATTTATACGACTTTAAACGTCACAATTCCCATTAACTCACAGCGCTAGACCGTCAGTAAAACTTACAAACTCAGGCAATAATGAAAACCGATAAGATTGTTTTTGTGATCCCGAATAACTCGTGATAAATATGCATGAAGTGCCATTTTATTCAGTGAGAGAAAGACACGACGAGCCAATATAAATCCAGAAGTTCTTGCCAATAACCGTCCTACTCGAGATTATACCACTTCTCCATGATAAAGTGACAAGACAAGGCGCAGTACGGGTCTCAGGGACAAAAAATCGGAATTGGTAAAAAGCTCACATAAGATTACATTAAAACATCAAATTAGCAAAGGTTTCCGTCACAAATTAAGGAAGTACTTTTGAGCGAGCAAACACAACGAATCGAGCATGCATGAAGAGGATCCTCGATTATGCCACCCAACGGCGAATAGATTTCGCTTATTAGGCTCGATGGTAGGGAGGATGACGAAAAAAAACTAAAATAAAAAAATTATTTCATCGGGGAGGTGATCGGCGCGAGATTTGTCAGTGTGTGAAAATAAAATAAAAGAAACATCGCGTTTAATACTGGATCATCCATCAGGCGATAGCAGAAAAAAAAACGCCAACGCAAGAGGGAATCCCCCCAGCTCAAACCTCAAGTCACGCTAAAAGCACTCGCTCGTGGTCGCTTGCACGGTCCGAAATCATGCTTGCAAGTCAACTGCAATTCAGGTCGAGACTAGGGAGTGATTGATCACCCAGCGAGCTTCCCTCCCACCAATGACTATCACTGAATACCAATTTCCAGGGATCTTCGAATGAGATAGAAGGGGAGTGTTCATGCCGAAAACCATGCGGCGAGAATGAAAAGTTTTTTAACGCGAGCTTTGGAAATGTTCGAGTAATTGAACCCACGAAACCTTTTGACAAAATTCGAGGTCGAGAGATCAAGATTAGTGTTGCAATATCATCTCAGTGAAAGGAGCACGAAAATTGAAAAATTCAACGAAGTAATACTCAGCTGTTGTAATGTTGCACAGTTAAAATGAAAGATATTTTTAATTGCTAAAGATAAAAAACTAAGATCCTATGTTACCTTCTTGTGATCTTCGTGAAAATACACTCGGAGAAACCGTTGTCCTAATTCAGTATGCTCTTAAATTAAAATATATGATAAAGCAGCCAATAAACATTTTTATAATCAACGGATCTGTAAAAATAGCAGCACAATTACAAGTATTATATTGTATTAGGGTATCGCCCATGAAATTCAAACTTTTTTACTCCTAAGACTTTCACTATGGGTTTATAAGAAGGAAAAGGAGTTCCTACAGGGGGGGGAAGATCTTCCATACGTCTACAAAACAGAAAAGAAACAGATAAGCAAACGAAATGATTATCAGTAGCTTGGTCTGGCACTCGGTAACTAGGTAAACAGTTTCGTGCCCGCGACTAACTGATGAATGAACCAAGATCAACTGGCAGCGCGGTAGCCTAGTGCGTGGAGCGTCAGGTTACTGACCGGAGGGCCCCAAGTTCACGTTAGGGTGATGCCCCTGGACGCTCAAATCCAAAATTGTCGGTTTAATGTGATTTTACGAACATCAGATCTTTGAGGGCGACCGCTGGTGGGAATAGGGAAAAGACCCACCTGACCCTTCTCTGAATGTGTCAATTTTACAAGCCTTGAGAATCAGTACTTGGTGAGCTTCAAATTATGCTATCACAAACAACTTACGGGCTGATCAATTCAGTTATATCAACCGTCAAATGACGGCAGAATGTATCGTAGAGTGTACTTATTTCCACACTTGCTCCATCAAACGTCAAAATCCGGGCACAAAATACGGAAACCAGGAACCCTTACCAGACCGAGGTTACGAGAGACTTCTTCCGATGCTTCAAATCTCTCACTGTCCTGGAACGGTCCATTGCTGGGGACGCAATCCCCAATTCCTCGCCGAGGAATGAAATACTAGGGACATCTGACGCCCTGCCGCGCGTATCACATGATGGTGAACCATCCCTCCCCACTCCCCGCCCCCCGCTTCAACTACCATAGGGAGGAAAAGGTCCCAACACTCTATAGAACCACGGACGAAAAACCTCCGATCGAGACGCACACTCTAGGGAGGGAGGGGGAGGCGGCGACACTGGCACACACTTCACGGGAGTGACGGTTGAAAATGGGGATGGACGCACACGGGATGAACGAACGTCCCACAGGTCCCATCCGAGGGGCTGTAGCCGAGAGGACCGGGAGGGGTAGGTCAAGGGGTGGGAGGGGAACCCAGGGGGTGGGAGCGCGTGCGCGCCCGCCCGCGAGGGGGAGGGGGGGGG
>LYUA01000693.1:362784-373433 GCA_002093875.1 Calopteryx splendens
GGTAGTTTTGTGCGATATCCATCGAGCAGGTTTCTTCAAATAATTTTAAGGAACCGATATGTTGAGGACCGATAATGGGGTCGTTCACATCGACGCGGAATCTCGATTTTTTTTCCACGAACTTGGTAGATAGCATAAAAATGGTAATTCGTGAAAACATTTTTTTATTTAAACAGAAATCAAAATACCCGAAAGCTTCTACGCACACGTTTATAGTACTACGTCGTCGGGTTCAGCTCAGCCAATGCCACGGCAAGGAAGACCGTTTCAATGTTAAATAGCCTCTAACTCGGAGATAAGGCGACAGATTGAAGAACGGGAAAATACGGGTAATTTTGGTTTCCTCTATCAGAAACGGTAACACTAAATAACCATGTAAAAGTTTGCCTGGTTTTCTGAATTTTCTCTGAAGTTACGAATGAGACAGAAGAAAAAGTGAAAGAGACTCACTACTTCTTGTTGGTTAGATCGCAAACAGAATTAGCTGGGAGCATATGGGATCCATATAAATAAACTATCCTCATGAATTGAACACAACACAGAAAAAAGCAGCTCGGTTCGTTAAAAACTGTAATGAGGAGACAAAAAGCGTCTTGTAATAAATACGCGATTTGGGATGCAAATCATTAGAGAATTGAAAACTCAAAAATTAGATTCAAATAATTACTATATAGATACCGATTGTGTGAGTTTAATTGCGACAAAGAAGAAGTAATCCAACCCCACACTAAATAGGCAAGTGATACAAAATGAAGATAAAAGTAGACAAATAGCCTCTAATAGAACCGATTGATTCAAGAATTCGTTTTTACCTCGCACGATCCACGACCACAAGATTTGTACAATCTACCCCTTTGAAGACCACCTTTTTCTCTTATTCCCGGCTGGTGACCCAGAATCCCCTGCCATACGCCCTTCCGACGGCTTGCGGAATCAGATGCTCGCAGGCATGAGAATGTGATACGGCAACGCAAGGCCGTATGGAGACAATTTAAAAGCTATTCCTTACGACTGTACCGCCGATTGACGTACTATTGCACGGTAAAACTCGGGTCCTTGGGATATATATCCCTTATGTAATAGTGACAGAGATATCTCTGAATGTTAGCACCGAATAAACAGGAGCAGCATTCGGAGAAAAGCAACTCCGACGAAATGAGTGGCGCGCTTAAAACCAGTAGGCCTTAAGTTTCCCATGGTTTCCAAACCATGGGGTTTTCCATGAAAATACCATGCTTAACGCAAAATAATGGGATTCAACGGAAAGGTGTAAAGACAAAACCGGAAGGGAACATGCTTAATGTTCACCGCATCTCTCAAGAATGTTCCCACACACGGATAGAGACAAGCATAACGGTCGGCCCGCGGAAACATGGTGCGACGTCGAAAACAGTTTTGATCCATCATAGGTATTTGGACCTGTACACCGAAATTTAAGACCCCAGTTTACACAATAAACTTCCACGTTTTACTCACTGGTACATATAAGAGGTGGTTCTTTTGACCTTATTTTGGAGGGTATTTGAAACGTTACTTCCACACATGAAAACACTTTCTTTTTCATTACCTCGGTTTCGAAACACCTGTGTCGTCATAAGTGTCATGATCTGAACTAAGGCAATGAATTAAAAGGAAATAAAAAGTGTTTCCGTTGGTAGACTATGCTAAAGATGGTCCCAATAGCACATATTAAATGGAAGCAAGATTTGGATACAATAAGACAGATCGTTTTCATTAATGGATAAGATGAAATTTTATCGGGCCAAATGTACCGTAGAAATATGTTAAATGAAAATGTATATTCCGAGGAAGAGCATATTCCTTATTCTTATATATATATTCCATACCTATTCCTTCTTTCCCATCCGTTCCACAAGGCCATGCTTCTGAATACGTTTAACAAAAGTGAAACCATTTAAGTAACCAAAATATTTGAAAAGTCTTAAATTTAACACAACCTTTTATAGATAGCATATTGAAATATTTATGTAGGTAAGTTGTAAGTTACGCAACCACTTGAAATGCTCACTGTAGGCACTTAAAATATTCTGTACGAACTAGCAACAAGAATCCTTAAAAAAAAAGAAATAACTAGTGGCTTAAAGGTACAGGCCCGCGATAGGTTCCTGAAAATTCAACCACCGAAGGACACCTCGTAAGGTCGCATTTGCGAATCCTCAGTTTCGCGTGTTTCTAAGACGCAGCGGAAACCTAGGGTACGGGGCAATTGTCTTCACTTCCGATCTGGCATAGACCACGGGTTGACATCATCAACGCCGCCGCATTGGCACGGCACGCTTCCTCGGATTCCTGCGACTATTGACGCGGCTGCGTGGGTACGTGAATGTTATAGAGGGTCGATCCGCCCTGGAAGGTTTGAGTAGGCCACCCCTGAGCCCCCCCTTGACATTGGATCGAAAATCTGGAGAGGAACGGATTAATCAGGAGATATGAAAACATATGACGGTTGAGGTGATAATTTTATAATAAATTGAGGTTTAAGGATCTGAAGGGGTTACAACTGTACCGAACAGGAAATAGTAATGGGTGCAGTTTATGTCGGCGGGCTGATTGCTTACAAATAGGTGTATTGATTCTGATGCAAAAAGTGATGAATATTTAGTTGACATGATGCCTCTCAACATCAATTTGATAGTAAAACAATATCCTTAAGGGTACATTTTCCCATCCGGTTCTCCGCAATTACTAGAGCATAAAAAAATGACACTCGAACGCTAATTTATAATGCAACTACTTTAAAATTAACTTCCCCTGTTGCATATACATGATGTCTCGTTATAACTACGCATATAAAATATTGAAAAGGGCACCTAAATGAATATTTTTTATTATCTTCGGGGTAAAATAAGATGAGCGTTTCGCGGTCTAAGGTAGGGAATAGGGGCGGGGAGATAGGGAATTATCGCTGACCTTTTTGGTGCCTCAATAACAAACACCTTCCACTTTTCTTTCTATAGACTATTAAAAAAACTATCTTCTTTGCTTTAAAAACATATCATAACCCTTGTTTTAAATGTTCTTATTTTGAGGTTCTATACATTCATCCCCTTCTCCATGCATGATTAGTAACCTCGGTGAGTCTTCCCCAATAGGCTTATCTTTTCTTCATGCACCCATGGGATACCTATAGATTTTCTTTTATCTCGTTGATTGCCTCATTTCTGTGTGCATTGAAGATCGCTGACAACAACAAAACCCTGCCATAATTCAACAATAAGATCCTGACCAAAACACCACCTGTTGCGGAGATAGACCTATAAATCTTTAATACCACCACAATACAATCTAAACTGATTTATCCAAATTGATACATACCACAGTTTAATTAATAATAATGAATTCGCAGCAGCACGTTGCCACGTAACTCAAGGTACGAAAAGATGGAAAATACACGCACAGGAAGGGAGACAATACCAGCCAACAAAATGTAAAGTCACTGCCGCAAATATACTAACAAGCGCGAGAGATTAACTCACAATGGCGCATATAAGTATATCTCCAATGAATTCAAATATCAAGAGTTCAACCTATCTTTATTTGACAGGCAATAAGCTATCAAACGCATGTAACTTCTGAACCTGACGAACTACCTACTTTGACAGCGAGAGACCCTTTACCATAGAGTATTTTTCCTTCAATCTTTTCTTTCCAAACCGGAAAATGACCTTAAAAATTGACCTACAAAGGTTTTTTAACTTGAACTATATTGTTGCTCCTATTTCGGCCACCTTCTAACATAATAATGGATAT
The DNA here is from genome assembly GCA_002093875.1 of Calopteryx splendens. Lineage (NCBI taxonomy): Eukaryota > Metazoa > Arthropoda > Insecta > Odonata > Calopterygidae > Calopteryx > Calopteryx splendens. The sequence goes on from LYUA01000693.1 coordinate 366,556, forward strand.
AATATTCATCAATGTCCTTCTAAATGGCTTGCAGGACATTACTACTTTGAGCATGGACTTTACTTCTTGCTATTAATATCAATTAACGTTTTATCGCCTCAATTAAATTATGTGGAAAAAGGTAGTCCTGACAGTCGTAGTATTACGATCACTATTTCCACAGCTGTAACCTGAGAAGAGCAAACAGTCTGGAAGAGTAAACTATTACAACCCGAGTGAGATATTCCAGAAGAAGACACATTTGAGTGATGGAAAAAAGAAATTCCTCGGAGAAAGAGTATACCATTTATATAAAATCAATAATAAGATTCAATTGAGATTCTAAAATGATAAGCAAAGGCTTTTATGAATAAAACTTACACAAATATGCGACCTGTCTGCTATAAAAAAGCTAGGGTTGAATGAGAACGTGACATTAATGACACATGGAACGCTAAAACCCATTGATGAGGAAACCGTGGAAAATCTATTTATGCTCTCCAAACGAAATTATTTCATTTTCCCCCTATGAGTTGGCGAATCCTAACGGGAAACTTTTAAATGGGAATGTTAATGTTAACATATCAGTTAGTTAATGAAATAATTTTTCAGAATTTAAATTTACATTGACGAAACGGACTTTAGAAGACTAAAACTCAAACAATTAGAAATCTATTCAAGTTTTAATTGCAGCTTCCAGGATATCCCGAGTGATCTGAAAGTGCTCTGGAGTAGTGATATGATAAATAAATGGTCTCATCAGTACATTCATGGCAAAGAGCAAACCCGATATCTCCGATGATTCACTGCGAACGATGTTGCAACGATGATAGAACTGATTCTTACAAAAAAACATTTAAAGTATTACGTAGCACACAGCAGTTACAGCTGACGAGAGACAAAATAGACAGGATAGAAGTACGCACGAAATTTCAGATGGAATAACCAAGGAAGTTCATACATTCTTACACTAAGTCTAGGAGATTTACACTTATGGGATTGCGGAGGCAAAACAGAATACGACACAGCACGAATAGTGGATGCATGACAGCGATCAAAACAGGTTCATTCACGGCTCAAACAAGAACTCAGTTTCATCACTATATCTATGTGATAGCAAGGAAATAATTGCAAGTTTTTTTCTCCAAATTCCGTGAAAAAATGGTCATCAATCAACAAGCCCTCAAAAACACACCTTGTACTTAACCTACGAGTCGCCACATCGGCCTTTGACATTGAGAACAAAATGCAACGGTGCTGTTCAGGACAAACATATTCCGTGAGAGAACCCGGTAATCAAACGGAGGTACGAATTCTCACTCAAATGAGAGTTTCAAGGGCAATATTATTTCCGCGGACGTTACGAAATTTCGACGACGGCTCCCATGACCGGCACGAAAGGGCATTTGAAGGATGATGATTGCTTCACGATAGCCAGGCATAAAAAAACCGGGGATACAAGAACTTAAAATCGTTGTCGTGGAGGATACAAAAATAAATCGACGAGAGGGATACGGAATCAACTTAAATTATTACGTAACAATAAAATAGCAATAATATATAAATACTGACAGAAGAAGACGCAGCTGAATTTATACCGTAACGGCTAATGTTTTTTAAATACTAAGCATTGATAAATTTTTTTAAATAAATTTATTGTGACTTTGTGTAGCTTAGTTTATAAATTTTACAGACTTTTGGTCATCCGCTCATATGTTACACTATCCACACTAAAACAAGATAAAGCATGATTAAGTTATCGATAATCACTCCCTTTTTATACACTTACCGATAGCATATAGGGTTTAAACAAATTTTGAAGTTTCAAACATCACGTTCCGCGCTCGTAACTATTACGCAATAATGAAGGGAATCAGGATCAGTAAGGCATATAAAAAAAAACCTAGAGAAATTTTACCAATAAATGGGACAGGTGTTGGCACATGCAAAAATTAACCTTTCTCATTTCAGCAAGTAAGCAGGAGATTCCAAGAAAGGCAGGCCATAAAAAATAAATACGAGTCAATTTTTTTTAATTCATTGTTCACTTGTAGGAACGCATTACATTCACGTATTTTTTAACAATAGCCACACCTATATGTGACCTGCCGGGACACTCAACAGTGTATGGCAGGGAGTTCGGGAATTAATTGAAACGGATGTAGAACGCAAAAAAGATTCTACGGAGGCAATTAGGAGTAATAAACTTAAAAGCTGTTGCTATAACGCCTTGCCCGAAAATCAACGAGCTCTCAAATATACCTCTTAGTTTTTGCATTATTTAGACTTATGATATATATTCGTGGTCCGATGGGAAAATAAAAAATGGGAGTAGGAGTTACGTTCTGTTGTTGCATGAACTTCAGATGCAAAGCTAGCCATAGTAAATATTTTAACGAATTCAATTTGCGTAAAAACTATTTTTTAAACGACTTCTGAAATATTTTATTGAAACTATGCTACTACATGTGGCACTACATGTGTACGTTTAACTTAACATAATATGGTAGAAATACTATGATGATGACCCACCGAAAACAATGTGGGAGTACGGGAATTACTGGGCTAATATTAGTCACAAAGTATAACAGCACATGAACATTAAAATCCTGAATTTTTCACAAGCCTACAATATGGCAAGCAATACAATATTATGCCTACAATATGTCAAATAAAAAACAAGCCCTTGGACGCCTACAGCCACTTTCAGGGATAAAATCCAACCAAACCTCAACTCATTTTCATACATTTTCACCTCTTATCATACTAACTGTAATAATGACCAATGGATGGGCGTGTTAGGATAAAAGTTTTCAGTTGGTGTGAAAATAATTAATCCGCTTTGCTCATTACACGGTTGCTCATGGAAACCCTTAAAGAAAAATCTGATTTTACAATCCTTTTTCCCGAGATGGCCTCCGTAACAATACAAACTACCATACCCAATATGCCTCTAGCAGATGTTATGCTATGGGAAATCAATCGATCCTTAGTGTCTAATGCTTCAGTAAGCTACTTATCATCCATTTTAATGGTATATGATCCCAAGCTATTGGTAAAAATGTGTCCATTCGCGATGATTCGATGCGCGTGGATGAACAAATTCCACGCGACATCGCTATGGGTTGTTACGACAGCGATAGTGGTTTTGAATAACGCTCGCCTCGGGTAAGATACTGTTTTATGCCTAAAACATTCCAGCATTCGGATTAAAGTGCTCTGCGGTAAATGAAGAAGAGAACTAGGTATTATCCGTTTATGGCAAAGGAGATTAGCAATTTAGAACGCGGCAGAAAAAATGCAACCACGGTCCCCGCGGCACCATCCCAGGCGAATAAAATAAAAATGGAGCTTTATCGGGTAAGTCGATGGATTAAAATCGGACCGCCAATGATCAAAAATGTCAAAGTCGGCATTAAATCTATAAAAGAATATCCATTCACTAATTAGAGACTCTTTTAAGGCTTCACTCGCTGAATATGATTTGTTTATATCAATTAAGAGTATAATACTTTGGTTTCGGCACTGATACTTAATGGTAGACAATCATTATTTCGATACTAACCTTATAACAATCATGCCTAAAAATGACACTTGCTTGTTGAAACTATGGCCTTATTTTACTAAACATCAATGTGAAAACTTACTAGTCTTTCGATCTCTTTTAAATGCACATTCATTCGTCCACATATAACCTATTAGTTTAAATAAAAAAAGAAATTGTGTCACGTATTTCGGAATAGATAAAACCCGTGCTACTCACAGAATTTTCTTTGCCGCACCAAAAAGGGGCACAGTGTGATAAAAAAAATTGAGAAACCAGAAATTTCTTTTGTTACCTTCGACAATTTAGTTGAGCGAAGTGCGCTAACACAGAATGAGATAACACGTAACGGTGACTGTGGTGCATCGGAGTGGGATATAGCCGATAAGGACTTTCGGACCTCAGAAGCATAATCATCGGGAAAAAAAAGGAGAAGGCGAGATGGATAAGGCGTCAGATTAGTCACGAAAAGATGCGAAATGCGACGAGAGAGGAGGAGGCAGCAGGAAATCCTCCCGAGTTGGCGAGCAATGAATATTTATTGAACGCCGTCCAAATTAAGTCCGATCCATTTATAACGGAGTTGCAGAAGAAGCCAAGGAAAACGTTTTCACCCGAGCAGATGAATCTCTTGTGAACCCTCTTGATTCGGATTTAATGAATGCAATAAAATTAGCACTAAGAATAGTACAACGACCTATAATAGGAGAGAGAAGAATTACGAGCACGTTTTAATGTATCTATTACTTCGGACATTTAATTTGTAGCTAGTATTAAATTTATTTTGTTCGATTACATTTCAAACTGAAAAGTACAAAAAGTGATATATACCAATGGCCCCAAAATAAAATTTTCTTTACGAAACTTTTAGGTCACAATCCAAATCTTGATGACCTTTCAATTTTTTCATCGCGGAAATAAAGAGCTGAAATCCTGTTTGCGCGCTCCATCATGACCAGGCCTACTTTTTTGTCGAAAATATACGTCAGACTTACTCATACTACCTTTGATGTTAACCCTTAATTGGAAAATATTCCGCTATATTGTAAGAAAAGATACTTAAATCATCAGTATTACATGTTCCTCTCAAATCGCATATGTTAAATGTTGCGAGCTGAATTTTATCCTCTCAATCCCGATACGTCCCCAATGCCCGACGCAATGATAACCGAAAAGGAGGAGATTCTTCACAGTGGGCTTACAGTGGACACAAAGACCAAGCGGACGGTCGATCGCGGCACCAGCCTACGAGGGAATAAGCCACGTCTATCAAAACTAGACGGAACCCCTAGAGTTAGGGGGAGATAGGGGTCTTTTCCACCTGGCGCATTGTGCCAACAACAATAGGTATGCTCCACGCACGGCGCCATTTTAAACGTAATAAATTTTTCGAGGGCCAGAATATTAGTGGTCAAAGAACTTCGATCGTTAAGCTTTTGCGACTGCTTAAAAAGGTGATTTCGGGATGAAGGGGGATAGCAAGTGCGCATGCATGAAGCCTCTTTCTCTCCCCCTAAGGCGCCGAAAGAGATTGGGCTATGAAACCTGCGCATCATTAAAACGCGTAGGAATCCGTTGTCACGATACTCGTCGGATGAGATTGGCCCAGGTTGACGTTATGGCAACCGGCGGACGGGGGATACGTTCCATAGCCTCCTGTCATCCACCCTGCTGGTCAAAGCGTAATCTGTTGGGTTGGCAGGGCACCCCAGGACTATCAATAAACTTAGCTACGCACTTTTTCCGAATTAAAAACTCCTTCCAAAAAATATTGATTTTCCTCACTATCCACTTAAGATTACACAACTTAGGAAATTTCACTGGGCCAGAACCGCATTGGTTTGTCCTCCCAACATAAACTAATTTTATCTTTTCGTGTAGAATGCAATGAATGGAAAAAATTCCTTCGGATGGATGAATCGAAGACTCGCAAGATCTTCGCTAGCAAAAATTCATTATGCTATTTTTCTCTCTTGCTAGAAGAGACCATTACGTCTGCGCGTTGAACGGCAATTTATAAATCCGGCCACGGTTGTCAGGTCGGCATTACGTCGGCCTGCAAACGCAAGATGTGGCTGGTTCGAACACCTCCTCGGGTGCAGACGTTACGCATGTCTCAGAATCAATCAATTACTTAAGTTAGTTGCCGCGATAAAAAATTATGTTTTTCAAGTACTTCGGACCGTAATGGACTTATTACAACAAAAATAAAAGGGGAACTGCACCACTGTGAATAATAAATAACTTAATTTAATTCTCAAGTAGACACTCGGACTTCTAACTAAATTCGCAGGGCTCCATTCGGAACTAATTCCATGGATCAATGAGAAAAGAAGAAGCACTGCGGAGAAATGGGGATACGCGGCCGAACTCTACTTGCCTGGGTCAGCTGGGCTTCAATCCATTCACGTGAAGCAACGGCATTCGCGAGCGTTCACCACATCGCCACGTATCCCGCGCAGCTCATTACCTCATCCTACGCAACGCAGAAGAAGTCTTCCGGAACACAAGACACTCTTTCCTCCGTTTTGGCACTCTTAGGAAACACATAGGCGCCATCATTCGGACGGAGGAAAATTTGGCACATGAATCCCGGGCACCTTCCATTACTACGCAAATTAGTAAAAAAAAACAATTATCATTGCAATCTTTTGTAAAAAAAACTAACCGTTCACACATCTTCTTCGACTCGAGAACCAATCTGCTGCTCCGCTTCCGGGCTCCACTCGACATGTCGCAATATTGTTCGACTACGGGAAAACCGTCTTTTATAAGGCCACCCCAGACGTTGTCTTCTGAGCGCGGGCGTGGAAACTTCCGACGACACCACCGGATCGAACAACTTGAATATTTACACAAACTGGGTCGGAGGGTCGGATATCACAAAGGGTTGACTCGGTAGAAAAAGTCATCCGGACCAGGGAAATCGAAACATCTCCTAGGAAACTAAGGCCATTCTACGAAAACGTGGAAGAATTTTTACCGGCACCTTGAGGTCGTAAACGGCCGGAGCGGACGGTTCAGCCGAAACAGCACGGCATTCTAACTAACAGTCGGGACGTCCCCCTCGAACTCTCCGAGCGAAACCTTCATCTCCCGGCGCTGCACCAAGTGGGCGAGTAGGTGGGACTGCCATGGCACGACGTCCGGGGCAGGCTCCTTGAGTTCGCATCGGTGGTGTCCCGATGCAGTAAAACGGTGGACTCACACTGTGGGCGGCGCGGCGGGAGGAGTCGTCCTGCCCTGCTGGGACCATGGAATATGCACGGAGGCATGGCAGGACCACGACTACGGGATGGCACGAGGAGGAAAGGGGACGGAGACGGGTCGGGGATAGGAGGGGTAGGGTGGGGAG
>LYUA01000693.1:381206-391365 GCA_002093875.1 Calopteryx splendens
AATTAGTTAGAAAAAAAATCGGAGGCCTTATAACTTGAATGCACCTCGTAAGAACCGATGATCATAATTAATGGGATCATCTGAAATAGGAAGGAAGTGCTGCCTATGTATCACCGCCGAAGAGGAGGAACTGTCAAAATCCAACATTGAAGGTATTTTGCGGGCACTGATAGCTTAATTCGTGGAATGGCTCTTTTTTAGTATACCGATCCCAATGTCCTCCAGGGACCGACCGCCAGTTTAAGAGGATTGTCTTGCGCAGTGTCCTTTCGTTATTGCGTATCTTGTGCCCACGGCATCGACTGTTGCGTCAGCCTGCAAGTTGTCGCTCTGACTTCCTTTGCCTTGGGCGAATGACAGCTAGTCACTCCGTCAACTCCGTTATTGTGTGAGGAGCGGTTTAAGCGGTGCGGATACGATTAAAAGGAGTGATTGAAATTTGCCACAGTTCCGATAAAGGTTACATTTTCAGTTTCTTTGGTGTACACAGTCCGTGAGTTAAAGACTTTATTTTCGACAAATCTTAGACCACATTATAACTCTGATCTTTTAATTGCCATGTCCCTCAACGAAATGTGAACTTCAATATCCCTGACTGGAAAGTCAATGTGCTATTTTTATTACGCATACAAAAAACGAACAGTATCCACTGAAAAAGAAAATGCCAACAGCGAAGCTTTTTTCCGTCTCAGAACAGTGCACGCTGGGTAAATAAAGCTTGATACATATCTTGAATTTTAAAAGCCTTCTCCTCTAGTCAGCAATAGACGAAGAACTAGGCTGTAGTTGACTACATTTGTTGATTTTTTATCACGATTGAAGACTTGGACTGCATTTTAAACGACTGTCAGCCCGACAACCAAAGAGATATACAACAAACATTTAATCGCTCAGCTAGTTATCTTGTTTAACACGGCGATAATGAGCCATACGATCCCAAAGACGATCAAATCCCTACCATGTACCTACTTAGCATCGTTCACGAAGATGGCTGTTGAAAGTGAACAATTGGGACTTATAGTTTCGGTCATTTTGATAATATAAATTCTTCAAGTTTTTAACTCTGCTGTCAGGTTTATCGAAGAACTAAGATTCAATTTTTAACTTGCTTCCCACGGAGAATCTAAATAATACCGCCGGTAGTCACGAACACTCCAACACACTATCGAAGAATCATTTTCCGATATTGGCTCATTCGTATGGCTACTGAATATTAAAGTGTGCAAGGCTTACACACTTTCATGTTATGCAGAAAGAAATTAAAAATTACAGTAAGTTTTGGTTGTTTTAAATTATTAGCCATTTAGTTTACACAACCATTGAAACTATTCAAAGAACATATAGGGAAATTTAATCTAATTGTCGTTTCATCAAATATAATTTCATTTTTATAATTCTGAATTAGCTCACAACTGGACAACGATACAAAAATATACGCCAGGACAATGTTTGCGCGTAAAATTAACTTAAAAATTTAGAAAATAAGATAAATAATTTAATTTATATTTCCTTGCGCTACCTTGGTGAAAACATCAAGAATAGACTCACCCTGAACCTGATTTGAAATAATGTCTTATTTAAAGTATTTCTAACCTGGTGCTGCTTCCGATTCACCAAGGTATGCGGGATCACGCTTTTCACAAAAATAGCTATGCAACTTGTGTGGCTTCATCCACCGGAACTGAACCACGAAACTTAACAGCATAAATAACGTTTTTAATTTAAGCACTAATAAATGGATATCTAGAAAAATTCAAAATATTTTTAAAAGCGCAATTTTAACATCAATGGACGAGATATTTTCACCAGAGAACAAATATTATTATAAATTATAAAAGAATCATTCCCAAAAAGATTAAGATGATCATATGAAGGCGCTATTTATAGGTTAGAAAATGAAACTCAGGCTAATTCCTGTTTTGTCACACGGCTGTTGCGGTTTCGCGGCTGAGAGGTCACGCCCCCAGCATCCATTCATCTTCGTGCGACCGACGAATGGGATTTAAAAGCGAACGGCGAACGGGTGACATCGAAAGTCTGTGACGGAGCGCCACGTGACCTTGACGCCATGAGGTCGCGCCCCGGCGCTCTCTCGTGAATCCATTCCGACCCCACCATTCCTCTCCCCCGCCACACAACGGGAGAGCACCGGAACACCGCCATCAATCTTCCAGAGAATCCCTCTCGGGTGAGTTGGGCCAATTTTGAAGCGATTTCTGATTGGCCCCTGCATTTTCCGGGTACTGCAAAAAACGGCGAGCCCCATCGTTTTTTCACATGGACTTTATTATTCCATTTGAATTTTACAACTTTTAAAAGGAGAACATTCATCAACTTCATGGAAAATTGTCTTTATACTACACAGACTATAATAAAAATTACAAAGTAAGCACGTATCTCAACCGTAATATTCGCTTTGTTAATATAAAAAGTTTAGGTGATAGAAGATACCCTGTACCTACTCTCAATTTATGCCCTAAACACGAAAACCATTACCTGCTAAACTAGTGCAATGTACATGACAGAGCTTAATTCATGCGACTTCCTTAAGGACCACATAAATACGGTTTCTATGGAAACTTGGGCGTTCGCAGTTTGCTTTTTCGCACTAAAAGTAAATGGAAATAATCGACCGACATCCAGTTTAGACTGAAAATGCCCATTTTCGTCAATTTTTAAGGAGGGCATCTATATCCAAATTATCCTTCAGGGACTCAAAATCCCATCGATCCAACTTAACGACAAAAGACGCCACGAGGATAGGGAGAGTTAAAAATTCAAAAATAAACACCTTAAAATCGTTCATAGGTATCTTTAGAGACATGAGTGCACGTGAATCGCTTTGGCTCATTGTTTATCCCGCATTGAAGAGATCCTCTTTCGGGAGGACATTTTGTACGAAGCCTCATTCAGATTCCCTTTTGCAGAGGGTACAGTAGCTACTTCTCTCCTCAAGACACTGAATACAAGTTGGGAGCTACGCTGAGACTGTTGTATCCCAAAGGTTGCAGATTTACCTCATCATCACTTACCCACGGCCTCTCTTGGGGAAAACAGTCTGGAAAAACTAGCAGTAAATTGGGATTCATTAAAAGGGAACTGGAGAAAAGAGACGAGAGGGAAATAGAGCGATCATCGGTCATCTTTCTTTGCATACAAAGGCCTAATTTAGAATAACCTTCTGGTGCATGGGATCCTCACGAAGTGGGTTTGAATGCATCTCGTTCAGCGAAGAGGAGCTGGATTTGTATAACGCCGTTATGATGAATTTAGTAGCGTTCCTGGATTATTAGAAGAACTAGTTTGGGAATTTCTCGCCGACAAAAGGCTCAATTATAGGTTCAATAACTTACATGAAATAGAAGCTATTCTAGTTTTTGATGATGCTAACAATGTTTTACTAACCACGTTGAGCTACGTCAGAATAAATCACAAGAATAAGATCAGAGGGATAAAAATTAAAACGAATAAGCATGAAATGGCATTTCTCCTGCGAAAGATAAGGGATCAGAATAATTTCCACAGATCAGGAAACAATATTTTATTCTTAGTAGCCTAGTCAGTAGCCAGAATTTTAACTTATTCAATTGCAATTCAAACAAGTAGAACGCTTAGTGAAGTGTTTCATAATTGGATATTGTGCGTATGTTAAACTCTTGGTGGAATATCTTTCCACCACTTGAATTTTAAAACTTCTCCATTTATTAGTAACATTTGAGTACTGTACATGTCTGTTTAGGAAACACCCCCTGCTATACACCCAAAGAGTGGCTTTCAGGGTACCATGTAGAAGTAGACGCATCTTGAAAAAGATAATAGTCAGCGATAAACCAAAAAAAGTCGGATACATTTATGAATGCTATAAAAATTTATAAACAAACCCCGAAAAAAGAAATGCACCAATCCCTTCGTTTTCGCAAAAGAACTATTTTTTTATGGCACATGGCCTTAAAGTCTCTATACACACGTGCAACGATGGAAGGAGGATATAATTAATCTAATAGCCCATGCCAAGAAGGCATTCAACCAAAAGTCTACAGAGGTCAGCACAAACATGGAAGTAGTGGAGAACGTCATTAAAACATTAAAGAAAATGGGAAAAATTAACTTTCGCAGATACATCTGAGATTTTCAGCTTGATGAAGCAATTTGTCGAAGGAAAAGTGAGCGAATAGAATTACAGAGGAAGGTCCCGAATGATGCATGCACAAGGAGCAAATAATAACACCAAATGAAGATATTAGTGACGGAAGCATTAAGTGTGGAGCTCTGTTCACCAATCTCCTGATAAATGAACAGTGACTAAAGTGGTAACGATACTAACGCTATTGCTGATCGTTAAAGAGCGCGTGCTTAACCCACCGGAGTTAACACGAGAGCCCATGCACAAAGATTCAGACGACATTTTCTCTTACGGAGGAAATCAATTCTCAAAACATTTTTCTTATCTTTTCTCGGCTAACATGATAGAAATAACTCTAATAAATTCTGGAAATAAGTGAGCGTCACGAAGAAACAGTTTACCAGTTGAGTGTTTACATAACAGATTACGTTTCTTAAACATTCCATGTACTGAAAGAAATTTCGAGCCGTGTGGGCTAAAACACACACGGTGAAAACTGCACGGGTCGACAACGAGCGGCACAAATGCCCGACAGAACTGAGGAGCGTGGTGGGGGGGAGGGCGGGGGGAATCGGGAAGCTCAGTAAAAATCGCGTGCGGAGAAATACGCGATTGAAATTCCAATCAAACCGTGAGAGCATAATGAGGACCTTAATACAATCAGGTTTCCGGCCTTGCGCCAGAACTTCCGTTATCTCCTGCCCTGGGGAAAGAAGGCGGTTAGCTGTTCACTGATTGCGAAACCCGGTGGCCTGTCATTTCGAGTCAGTATTGACGCTAGGAACGCCCAAAAGCTACTTGCGATCAGGGCGTGCACTTTTCACGTAGCATCCTAGCTGCACTAAGGACTCTCGCCAACGACTACCAGAATACCCAAGTTGAAACTTTGTGCTAGCAAATGCACTCAGTTCATGAAAACAGTGATTACTTTTTCTGATCTGCTATCGTTACTTCTTTGGTGGTTCAAAATCAATCTCCTATAGAAGTAGTTATTAGGGGAGGCGACGGACAGCCGAGGTCATTTGGAAGAGGTAGGATTTTCAGTGAAAGGAGGAAGGATGGAGAGTAACCCGGCGTCGGCATTCGCGTATTCATAACGAAAAGCACCACGGGGAAAAGCACCACCCGAAGGACGGGGTGGGCAACTAAAGTGCTCTCTACATGTCAAATAAGTAAGGATCCAAGATCGGGATACCACTAAAAATACTATCACCAATGGGATTTAAACCCGGGCCATCAAGTGGGAAGCCGGTAAACTAGCCATCGCACCAACCCGATCCCCATCGATTTCTTATGCGCTTTTTGAATACGTGCCGACGTTTGTCTCCTAGGGGACTTACGTCGAGTTGTGCACATCCTCGTACTGCCAGCATAGTCAGCATTTGATTACCGCTTTCCTTCGAATTCCCCATGGGCCAAATCACCTGAGTTGAACAACGACCTTGGACGAAGCGGGAATAGAACTCGCGACTAACGAGTTAGCATGAGCGCTCGTGACCAAACAGACTAGCCCGATGGCATATTAACATATTTGCCTAAAACCGTTGCATAAGGAGATTCATAAGGCCATAACGGGCGTAAATATTATTCAATAAATCCCCTCTAAAACAATCAATCATCAAGGATCACTCACCGCCTGGTTGTCATCTGGGATGAATAAAAGGAAGGACACTCACCTGCAAAGAAAGAAAAGGCAAATTAGTATGGCTGGAGAAATAAAAACAGGCACTGATTAATCAATTATTTTAATACCCGTGTAAACAAGACTTGTTCTAAGCATGTTCTTGAGAAGCATTTATATAGACGATCAAACCTTCCCATGCGAGAATTTCACGGCGTAAAATCATTCGCCTAAACCGATATTCGAACCCGGATCCCTCGTTTAACGGCCGAATCCTTAAGCTACCAAAGCGCCCTCTTACGCCCACTGTGAACCCTTAAGTTCGAGCCCCGGTCTTGGCGATTGATTTCTATCCTGTGAAAATCTCGTATTTGTATGGAGACCAGCGGTGACTCCAGTCCCGTCTATGAAGCCAAGAGCCAGTCTCATGTACCAGCATTAGTAGGCAAGGACTGTGATTGAAGTGCCTAAAGGAAGACGAAAAGTATTTAAATATAGGCATGTTGAATCCAAGAGTTTCCTTTGAAATCGTTATATTCACCGATCGGGCGATTGGTTTTGTATCCGAGGATGAAGCCCGCTTGAACTAAGCCCTACGGCGTGTGAAACTCACTTGCCAACGGCAGGTGGACCTCAGCAGTTCCGCCTTAAGTTTCTCATGACATTCTGGAACCCAGATGATCACAAAACTTGAGTTTACCAGGGCCAATGGGATGTCAGACTAAGCTACCACGCCGATTCTCTTTCCACAGGAGGCACAAAATGCCGGGAATCAGTACATTTGTAAGTATCATAATATTGCAATCCCCAATATTATCCGTTTGGACAAACTCCCACGTATCAAGTCTGGTGTCCACTGAACATAACTGATGATTCCAATGACTGCATTGGAGGGCTATCGAGATAAAACCTACGATGTGAAAACATTATAATAGGAAAGGTAAGGGTAATAGTAAGGAAAGATTCGCTAGAAATGAATAAATAAAAATCACTCAATGATTTAAAACTCAACAAGAGTATCTGCATTAAATCGTCTGCGAAGTGCGCGTGTTTGTACAGCGCATATAAAACACATGCCGGCTTGGTTTATTGGTTAAATTGGACCTTTCACCACGAAGACGAGGATCGATAATAGTGAAAGGGCCTTCACTCCGCCCGGCCCACCTCCACCCATTCCCACCCACCCACTCCCTCCTCTCGCTGACGCCTCTCCCCCACAACTCCCCCCTCTTTCCCACGGCACACCCAAACCCCCGCCCACGAAAGAGGGTGCAGCCAAGGGTCAAGCGGAGAACCGCGCACCAAGCCCAGGATGGTCGGCGGGTCTTCCTTCTCCGCATCGCACTATTATACGTGTATATTATCTGGATTTTCGGTGTCAATACGATTCCGGAAAAAATGGCACCGGCAGCAAAAAAAAACACTGCTGAAGGTCATAATAAGGAGGACGTGAGTTTTCGAATCCGCCACCAGAGTACGCATACAGTCCAGATGACAGAGGAGACTCGGACAGTTTCCAGGGGAGAACACTTTAACAGATCGGTTATTGGATCAATCATGAAAACCGTAAAGTTAATAATTTTGTAATAATCTTTTAGAGACTGTAATCGGTTCCATCCGTATTTATTCAATCGCAACTAAAATGGTATCGGTTAGTGAAGACACCTTTCCTTCCAGTATCTCTGTTGCCATGCGAGACTGCTTCATGCTATAAATGAAAATCTCGGGCTTGCAAATCACCCAGACGTTTCCAGGTGTTTCACGCCAAGAATTCGGTAACCCAGGTCTAAATTTCGTCGAAGGCAAATTTATCAGAATCGTGACTTGATTTTATAATGATTATAAGATCTATGAGTGATTGCGCTAATGTTTGAAAGCTCAGTATATAATAATAAAAATAACTTTGATATGTTAAGTTCATTATTTAGCACGTCTAATGACCTCGTGGCTAGTCTTCCGTGCAGAACGCGATATTATTTCATATCGGGAAATTATTGAATATTATTACCAATTGATGATTACGAAGAGTGAAATCAATAAAAATCCCGACGAATGAATACTTACGTATACCCTGAAGAAAATCAATAATTCCGCATTATTAGAGGAGATAGAGCCAAGTTCTGAATTCGAATAACTTTGAAACAGGATAAAACCAGGTTTAGCTCGTTTTGTGTAAATGCAGGGGACTTTTACCTCAGATTAGTGTATAAAATCCTTTAATTTAGCTAATTACGCATAATTCGACTCCCTTCAAAGAAAAATAATTACCACTTATCTCGAAGTTTAAATCGAAAACCAACAAAATATTGAGCTTTTCCCCGAGGCATATAAGACCCGAGGCTATCCGGAGGCAAATAAGACAAAAATAGTGCTTTTACGACCATGGATGGTATTGGCAAGGAAGTGGCAATGTAATCTGAATGGACATCTGTGCAGCAGCCGCTGTTATGTCTCGTAAGAATATACCCGAAGTTTTTAGATATAACCAATAGACGCCTCTTCCTCTTTGAATCGTTTTTATATTCTTCAGTGATCCACTCCGTCCATTTTATCAATACAATTCTTTTATAACGTCCACCCCGACTGCTTTCATTGTTCACGCACCAATATCTTTGACGATCGTGCTCCGAACATACTTGCTTCTGAATTTTTTCCTAGCTTCCCATATATTTTGCTAGTTGCCAGTAAATTCCATTCGTGTACGCTTACTCTTACGTCATGCCTAACACCTAAAGTTGCACGGTAAGTTACGAAGGCACCATTAGAGATGGAGGCTGGGAGTGACGGTTTAGGGATTTAGAATTAGGAGTGGGAACGTGCTCATGATGAGGCGAACGCGAACCTTTATGTGCAAAATCATCTTTGAATTCAGTACATCAAAACATTCTGTCACGGACATACTCTATCTAGAACAAGGAAATACTCAGCACTAGAACCTGCTCACGGTCGTCATTTCAGCACCTGAGTGGATAAACCAGTAGGCCATTATAATAATTTTTATGGACGTCTATTTTATTTTGTGCATATTAATCAGTAATTGTATTTAGTACACAGTGTAATAGTAGAATCTCTATAAATCACCACATGCGAATATGAAATAGGGATTTATCACTAATGTCCGTAGCGTCAGGGAGCATCAGCACATAAGTGGCAAGATAATGCTTCGGAACGGCATTGGAGGATCACCTAAGCATTATTCTCGTGACGACGAAAATAACGCCCAATAAGTAGCAATAAAACATGTTGACGATGATATCACTCGCGAGGGAATTTTACTTGAAGATTTTGAACAATTAAGGAGCCTTAAATATCTTTAATTAGGCAACCCGGCACTCGTGCGTGGTTCGATCGTCGGCATCAGACAGGGGCGAGCACAACCCACGAATGTGCATTCCCACTGAACGGAGCATGATTCGCCTCACTTAGCCTAACAGCATAGGTCGTTGTGGCACGTGCGCCTTTCATGGAGTTTTTAGATCGATAGATTTCGTGTGAAAAGGCGTCCTTTGTCCAATTTCGCACCTCATGTCCTTTGGCTCGAGGAGCATGTCAGTATTTCTAGTGAAAATGAGACAATGGAGAATACCTTGCTCGATGCCTACCGTATCGAAGTGTTCCGTAATAGACTACCCGCAGTTAGGAATTGCCGGAGCCGGGAAACCCGAAGTTCCCAAGTTCGGTCTTGGATGCCATGCTTTTCCACGGATCCGTTTCTTCATCCGCTATTCTTGCTCCTAAGGTCTTTTAAACCACTGCTATCACGTATTGTTCACGGGAAAAAATAACCTAATATTTACTAGAGAATTTTGCCTAATTCCCAAAATTTAAGGTTGCGATTCGATGAAAAACTTTAAGTGGGTTTTTTTACAGAGTAATTTGCCCCTTAAACGATACCGATACGATAACGATATCTACTCGTACTGCTCATAGGCATTTTTAGCGTAACGGCGAAGCAAGAGCCCCATATAGATTTTAAGATTAGGGGTTGCTAATCGATAGGTTTGTTAGAAACATGTAAACCAAGAATCATTTCGCCGCATACTGCCATCCTTCTACTTACGTTACATTATTCAATTATTTCCCGAAAGCTCTCTAGTGATGGATACTTCTAGGATGGATGGTTCAATTACGCCAAAATCTGAGAATTTTTTCTAGGAGATTTTCAACGAAGGAAATAAAGGCTACGTGGTCAGACATCAAAATATATTCTTTTAACAAAATGATAATGATTGCATGCATTTGAGATGCACCTATTAGGCAAATTAACCTAAGGAATGCTTAATGACTATGTACAAACGGCGAAATGTGTGAAACATAAGTTTGTCAAGCTCTGTCTAAAATGGGCATTGAAAAAGGAAACTTTGAATGAATTCTGGGTTTTCGGGTTGCTCCCGCATTGATTAGTCCTGATGGAC
>LYUA01000693.1:558781-574500 GCA_002093875.1 Calopteryx splendens
TCTCCATCAATTCCTGTGCCCTGTTCAAATACTGTAGCCTTGGTCCTCCTCTTCCTTTTTTCCTCAACACCTTCCCTCCATAATGTTGACAGTAACTTTTTTGTGTCTAAACAGGTGACCCAGAAATTTAATATTCCTCTTTTCCATTATTTTGATCTGGGTCCTGTTCTCGTTTATTTCCTTAAAAAGCTCGTTATTTCTTTTTTTTCTGCCCAGCTTATATATGGGATACATACGTATGTAAGTGTGCAATGCAGGGTTTGGCAGCCTAGTAAGCGGAGCGTTTGGATTGTGACCAAAGGGTCCCAGGTTCAAATCTCGGGTATTCCCTTGGGACAACCCTATGCAAAATCCAAGCGATGCAATTTTAGAGGTGGCCTAGGGGTAGCATGCTCGCCTGTGGATCTAAGGCGCTACGCTAAGTCGAAACATTTTCAGCATCTTAAAATATATTCTGGAACGAGGCAACTTATGATGGCTGAAAAATTAGATCTGGAACGAACGAGACAACCTAACAAGATATATAAGCCGGAATGACTAGTGGCATAACACCCCCCCCCCCCCCCCCCCCCCCCCCCNCCCCCCCCCCCCCTCCGCCACACGGCCAGGCGGCGGCTTGAGGGGTATCGTGTAGATTTTTTATTACCAGGGTATCGTGGTGGTTTAATCGCAGAAGGCAGATTTCAACCTACTTAATTAATTGTTAAAGACTTAGAATATAAGAAATAGTCCGAAACTTCGTTAGACACATGGATGAAATGCAACGCAAAATCAAGCATCATGTTCAAAAAGAACTCTAATTAATATTTTTTTTCCAGACATAAATGAAGAAAAAAGCTGATAATAGATATTAAAGATCGTTCACGGGAAAAAGTTATAAAGAACATAAGTCCTATTTAAAAAAACACGAAAGAAAAGTTTGGGAAATAATGATAATAAATAATATAACTTAGTGATTTACATCAAACGCTACAGCTAATTATATTATCTTTATTACATAATTGTTCGTATTATTTTAAAATTCGAAGCTTCACAAAAATTAATAGAAAAATGTTTAACGGTCACCTTATAATTTAAACACATTCAATCGAATACAACGCCAGGGGCTGGGAAAGGCGATTAATTGAAACTCCTAACGTTAAAAAATTACTGCACTCGTCCACTGCTTTTCAGTTAAAAGATCCAACGTCTTTGTTGGGCGCATGCTATTTATACCAGCGCACTCAAGCTGCATCAAAACCAAAGTAAAGAATTTGAACATCCGTGAAACGCTCACGTAAAAGGAGGGAGCCCTCCACACGCACAAATTGGGGACCGTGGAAGGACGAAGGGTCGGGCCGGAGATAAAATAAAAGCAGTGTGGTGTGAGGGGATGACGGCTCGAGTAACTGGAGCGCGAGGCCTTTCGGAAGACGAGAGCTCTCGGAAGAGAGAAAACGAATTAAGAGATTCATTAATTATGCACCGTGTCGAGCGGGAGTGGAGTGGGCGAGGAGTAACATAACAGGGAAACATGAGGGGGAGGGGGGTGAAATACGAAAGGGTCAGCGAAATGGGGTGGGGTAGTGTTAATAAGGGGTTAGAAATAAATAACGTAAAAACACAGACTTTTTTTCTGAAAAAAAATGCTCATAAAACGAGATAGACACACTCTAATTCCAGGGCGAAATTGATACTTTAAAGAGTCTATTCCACTACCAAATCACAAGAGGAGCGAGCTGTAAAAATTATTTATAATAGAATTAGCCCTGACATTTCACGCATAGCTTAGTGGCAGCATGCGTGCCTTCTCTGCTCTGTACTCCGTAAGAGAAACAAGAAAATATCCACGCATGGTTTGCAGGACTTCACATCGATTGCTGTTTCAAATAAGTATGTTAACGGGAGCCATAACTTTCACTGAGATCTTATTCTGCAAAACTCTAATATTTCCACGGTCATAGAGCCTGAAAAATGTGAGAGACCAAAGGATGTATTAAGAAAAATGCCCATAGAATAAATATTTACGAAATAGTGGAAAAAAGTGAACACTGTCAGTTGTGGCATCAAATCTCTGATGGTCTCTGATGCCAAACGGTAGTAATGATGGTTACGATGTGACAAAATGCATCAGGAGTCTGATATATAAATTCGCCGGCCTATCAATACCGTAGAAGGTCAAAGGTACTTACCTAAATAAATAATAACGATAGTAAAACAATGACCATATTATTGGGTTTAACGATATTGCGAGGCTCGTGAGAGACTTCATTTCGCGGATATTAGTAATAGGTAAATTTCCGAAGTTCTAGCACCATATTTGCACAATTCGCTCGATTCAACAAATATTTTACGAATATCACAACACTTAAAGAATTAAATTCATTCGTTTACCGTTATTTACAATTGTTACCACCGTGGCCCCTTTCCCCTCCATTGGCATACCAGCATAAAGGTAGGTACTGGAAAGTTTTAGAGGCACGAACGATGGACACATCTAGAGACAACGATGCGTGAAGAATGAGAATGAAGAAGAGTGAAAATGTGAGAAGATCAGAATGAAAACGAGAGATAAGTACTTGGGCAAGGTAAACTAACTACTAAAAATGATTATTTAAGGGTAATTAGCCATGAGAATCTTAAGGGTACGTGGAAATTGGAGATGTGACGTATTTCATCTTTCCGACTGAAAACTAAATAATGATAATGAGGAAAACAAATTGAGAGGGAGATGAAATCCATTTAAATAGACCCTTTTTATTATTTTAAGCCATTACACGTGCTCTGCATTAAACTGGCTTCCATAAATTTGCATTGCAATATTGTTGAATAAAAAGCCATTAGTTCTTAATTGCGATGCACATAAAATCAAATTATCCTAAATTTTGGCTGCGATTTACCAGGCGTGGATTGCAGAGCGATATTTTTCTAAAGAAGTTCACGAATATTTGACAGAAATAAAAATTTGTAGACATTAATATTTTCCACGTAAGACCTAGTAAATGTTCTAACTCACATCGAGACAAAATGAGATATTTCGTATAACGTATGAAGATCAAAAACATTTCCTAAAAACAATATTTTTGGAGAAATTTGCAATACAATCGTTTCTGGCTAAAAAGATGCCCACTACTTTTACAATTAACATAATCAAATTATTTACCAATGGTACCTGTTTTGAACAGAATAAATTCAACAGATAAATGAAGTTTTGCACGTAATGACGGGTTGATTTCGGCAATAATCTAATCAGTCAATAGCCAAATCTTGGCGCGTAAAAATATAAATATAAAATTTCCAGCTGTCCACATCAGCATCAAATGCCGCACTAAAAAAATCCAAATTTTTTACAAACACATATGTACGGTTATACAAAATGGATAAAAGTTTTAAAGAAAGTGATCAAGTCCCCCAATTCGATTCTTTCGAGAATTTGTGTTTAAAATCTTGTCAAATTTTCCTAACATGTGACAATACCCCCTGTTCCATGGCTGGAGAAAGGAAAATAAATAAAATCCCAAGTCAAAAAGCTGCGTTTTCAAAGTTTTCAGGTAAGAAGCAAACTCCGGAATTCTTGCACATGAAACTTACAAGTGAGTGGAAATGGCAAAATTGATATTTCATTAATCAATTACGGCTACACTTACAGGATATTATACACTCGTATAATGACTTTATGAATCCCTATCAGCATATTTCCTCTCACAGTACCTTAATTCTGCGATTTTACCGAGTTCAACAATTTTCATGGCAACTCAAAATTTTGGCAGACATCCAGGGGAATTAAAAAATGTATTCTTGCGCTCATTTTCCAATGAAAAAAAATCAGGATGTTAAATAAAATATCTAGCTCAAATTCTTTCGGTAAAATACAACCACCGACGAAATGCGAAACACTGAGGAAGATCTTTTTTTATGAGTAAGCATAAATTTGGAGGAGGTGGCCCGAGGGGCGAGTTGGGAATAAACTAAAAGGAAATGAAAGTGAGGAACGGAGGAGCGAGAATGGAAGAGGGAGTGAGAGCATATTTCTTGGCGGTACAAAGATGAATTGGATGGAGAGAGGCGGAGGAGGGAAGGGAGGTGGAGGCGAAGGGGGATGGACCAGTGATGGTCTGGCAGGGGTCTACGCCGCCGGGGTGAATAGGCATATAACGCACTTTCAATCAGTCTCCGAATGTTTGAGATTCACTTGCACCGCAGTTTGACTGAATGCCGTCGCTATCGCGTCGTCGGGATTCGATATTACTCGATAATGCCGAGACTTCAGAACTTTCCCAAACCCTTAAAAAGGAGCGACGAAGATCATTTCACTCGGATATGTCAGTTCGGGAATCTTATCTAGCAGTTGCGGACCCACATGCTCGTTCGAGAGGCTGGGCAATTTATCACTACCTTATGTCCCATTGTGTACCAACTGAAATATAAGGAAAATAGCTTCGGACTCCTGGCTGACACGTGTTTGGTGTCCGCTTTTCCCTCCAACTTTTTTCCCCTCCATTTCGCGCGCGGTTCTGCGCCACTTTACAGCCACGCCAGCTCTCTATTCTATCCCATCGACAATACAATAACCCACCCTGTCAAAGAATACACGCAGCCACTCGTTGTCCATCGATAATAAATTACGAGGACGAAAGACGTTTGAATCCAAGAAATTGGTGGAGATACCAAAACTCTGGAATATATCACGCAAACTTTAAATTCATACACCAACTTGAGCTGATTAAATCCGAAAAATTTCATCACGACTTCAAAATAAATTAACACAAATGGTGAGGATGAATGCAAGAGGAAGTTCTGGATAGAGGGAAATCTAACACCCAATGTATAAGAACAGTGGAAACTGAGTGCCGGGGGGGATGGTGAGGATTAGCGCGAGTTCTGTTAAGAAAGGAGCGTGTTTAAAAGTGTAGGTGGAAAAAAGAAAGGGGTGGGACTGTATTAGGAAAGAGAGGAGAGGCGAAGTAAAAAAATGAGAAAAAACGGAATGAAAGAAGTCGGAAAACTCCCCTTCGGAGATCGGGGGACAATGCCACCACCTTTGTGCACCCTCGGCATTAAAATTAATCAAGTTAATGCGTTTATGCCAACGTTCACATAAAACCTCGCCGGGGAAAAAGATAACGTCGCTGTCATTACGTATTTTTAACGCCCACCGCGTGGTGACGAAATGCCAGCGGAAACTGCTGTTTTTAAGTCATCTGCAATAATTGCTAAATTAAAATGGATTGAAGTACAATCTTTAATGGCGTACATCAGAATCCGCGACAATGCGGTTTTTTTTATTAGCGGCTTTATACAAGAAAGAGTTTACACCTATTCATTAAGGGCGAGGTACACGAAAGAAACAACATGTACGTTCTTTAGATGGATTTCAAGACCATACTTAAATCAACTATGGGTACCAGGACTCAATGGAAATATGGAAGATGAAGAGGAACTCTATCCTACTCTGAATGAGAGAATGCCGTATACCTATACTGTACATAGCTCAGGCATTTCACTTACTATCGCGACATACGCTTGCAATTAGTACAGATTGACGCTGTAAGCTCAAGTTATTTAGGCTGTCTCAATTTACAATGGGAATATTTAGATACTTTTCACTTTTTCATTTTGTAGCTAGTGTCTCCGGTCGAAGTGGCAGCATATCCAAGCGCTGCAATCCACCTTCGGTTGCATTGGAGAGTAAAGCTGAACTGAACAGACAAAGGAAACGTAACTCGATCCCTCAAGGCCTACAGGGCCTGCATTTGGTTTTTCGAAACACTAGGAGAATGGAAAAAGCTCTTCTATGCGAGAAAAATCTTGCCCAGTCGGCTCCACTTGTGGGATTGACGAGTTCTACGAGACAAGTGTTCACAAGAAATGAGAATGAAAAAATAAGATTGTGGTACCCATGATGAACACCGCCGTTTTAATCCGTACTTTTCATAAAAACTATTATCATTAGTAACATATTTTCTCCAACAATACCCAACGTTTTTTTGTCAAACGGAGTCACCTAACTTAAAACCAATGGAAAATGTTTAAGGGCATTTAATAAAAGAAGGGGAAAGGGACACGTTACTGACTTACCACAGGAAATAATATGATGGATGCCTGGGCTAAAGTCGCGATTAGGCGAAAATGGTGCTTGATCATGACAGCGAGATTACAAGAAATAATCTGTAGCGGTGGGGGGGGGGGCAAACACAACTGAATGGGAGACAAAAACAACTACACAACTGAATGTTATTTATGCCAATGAATTTGAAGAAAATAATGCAACTAAATATTTTTATTTAGGTACCCTTGCGACTTCATATGTGAATTTAGGCATTTCAGTTGAAAATATCTATGACAAAATGTAAGATGAGAGACAAATATGATTTTAAATCAATCTAATGATTATGCATTAGAATGTGTCCCGCTGTTGAGCAATGAAATTAAATGCCATCTTCTCAATCTGAATGGCTTGAAATTCAGATACAACAAAACGTGAAAGCCCATCCCGTAAAAAAAAATTACAAATTCAGTCGGATTTATTTTATTTGTGCTTTTAGGATGATATAAATGAAGTGCAATGTTATCTATGCTTCAGGGAACAAGGTTTTACGAAAAAAATACTTTTAAATCAGGATTGTAAATTATAAATAAATAATTGGTAACATCTAAAAATATGTTAGCAACGTATCTCATAGTGTTATAATCATTAACTCTAAACTAATACTTAAAGTTTTAATAGCACAAATAAAGAAGAAGCACTTTGGAACAGGTATTTTTAAATTTTGGAACGTTAAGATTACTTTAAAATACGTGACATTAGCAAAAGTTTCTTTCAAATGTCGAGTTACAAGAATATATTCATATGTTTTTGGAGCACATACTAAACACTAAACTAAACTAAATGACAACTTCAGTCCAAAAGAAACGATATATTTGGCTGAAATCAATCTGAAATACGGACAGAAACAGGATATTGTCAAACTATGTGGATGAATGGATTAGTACCCGTCCTAATTTTTATATTACCCTACTTCAAGAGAAAAGAAATGAAATTCTCATTCAAAGAAATCAGAACTAAGCTTCATACACGGAAATAAATTGTCCTTAAAAAGATATGAAAACCAAAGCTTGGCTAAATAACATCACTCCCAGCAACGAACGAGGAGTAGGCATCCTCACCATCATACCAGATAATACGCCTACTCGAGTCTTTCCCCCTGACACCCCCCGCCACACGCCCTCAAGCTACGATGTAGCTGTACTTTTCACCTGACACACAATAATATTTATCCCCTGCCACTTTGCAACGGAGCGAAGGGTAAACAAAATGGGGCAAAACACTCCGGTACTCGACCACCCTCCGTCGTAAATGCTTGGGCACCTGCCAATTTAGCATCAATTTCGCCTGATAGCTCCCGTGGAGAAATTCCCCACCGACACGCAGGCCGCGGAACGAAAACTCGGAAGACAGATAAATTTCTTTGAATGGGCAAGGGGGGAGAGGGAGGGAGGGAAGCGGGGTAGGGGGAAGGGAGGAGGACCAAGGTTATAGGGCTCTGACTCATGCCAACGCCCCCTCACAAGACAATGACGCACCGAAAACGCCAACCCTCCCCCCAAATCACTCCGTCCCTTACCGGCCTCCACCCACGCAAGCGCAATGACTTGAACGCCGAATACGGGAAATGCTGCGCAATAATGTCTCCGGACCGAGGGGTTACACTCCTCCGGATCGAGGAATTTCTGTCGACCTGCGGCAGAGCGATGCGCTGAAGATGACAGAACCAAAAACGAACGAAATCTGGCGTCAGTGTCTATCAGCTATGAGAAATGAACTGAGACCCAAAAAAAAACAGTACGATGATGCTCAGATATTTTCTTATTAAATTCCCCACCAATGTATAAAGGAGAAAAATATCATCTCACACGACCGTTCTTTCGTAAGGCAAAACCGTTGTCAAATCCTGTGCAATGCATGTTCGTGTGACATCGTAGGTTTCACCATAAGACTTCCTATCAAAATGTTTCCTCGGCAAGGTACACGGTGATTCTCGAGGCTTTATTCGTTCATTAAAAAAGGATGGAGAGGTGCCGGGTTAAAACATGATAGGAAGCATTCTTTTTTTACTCCTGATATTTATCTACACCTCGATCTTACCCTGCAAACCGTTGCGAGAGCGTGTGGCAGGTGTTGAATCACCATCCATTAATGCCGTTCAATATTATTAGCATTTCCCATCATTTCACTTATGGAACGTTCAAATTGCCGTACGTATTTCCTAACCTTATGGTCGCGATATTGAGAGAAACTAATACATAAAAGCCTGATAGCTTAATGAAATAGAAAGCAGACACTATCATAGTATTACGAATATGATTGAAAACAGAAGTTCCTTTGAACTTAACAACTTTCCGAGTAGTTGCTAACCTTTTGGTATTATACGCAAAGAATCGTGGATGCGTTGCATGGAATCACTCCAGTCTCCCATTTGTTGCATGCTGGAGATGGAGATGCAGAGGGAGGCTGCCATGGAGATGTAGAGATAGAAAAGCGGGTAGGACATAAACGAAAAAGAATGAAGCATATATTATATTCTACCATTCCATATTATAAAACCTTAATTTATTATTAAAATCTGTATTAAAGTTTATCAAAAGAAAGTTACCACCCTTTTTTATCACTATCCTCATGTTTTATCTGAATAGGTACGTTATAGAAAAATTAAAGGGGCCTTCGATAATTGATTGAGCGTGGTAAAACTACAGCAAAAATAGTTTATGCTATTATTAGATATTTAACAAAAGCAAAAAATACCACATAGTAGCATAGTGCGTGAAGAGTCCATCTTCCGAGGGTTCCGTGATCAATGCCAGTGATGCTTCAAGACACGCCGTCCTGTCTTTTTACGCTCACCTATCAATTTCACTTTTGGGTTCATGACCGTGGAGGCGATGGAATAACACGCTTGCTTGAGGAACTATATTATAGCAAAATTTATTTTATCTAATTCCTCTCTGATTACAAGCTAGATTTACTCTGACATGCAAACGGAAATATTTTTAAACAAAGATTATTTAACAACGACAAGGAATCACGCGTGCCCACTACTACCAAAATGCAATGACACTCGAGAAATAATACAGAAAATAACTTGTAACCGAAGACAATATTAAGCGTCAAACATTTCAGCACGATAATGTAAATCAATACTTAAGCAGACTTGATTCGATTACTAAATATGGACAAGTTTATAAGAGCTCAAAAGTGTCCTTCCAGCCCAAAGTATGGCAATACTCGCGGAAGAACGTCTCGTGCTCGCAATCATAGGTCGGGAAATAATCGCAATAAAAACGATCACCACTACAGCACATCAGAAACATTAAGTATACAAAAAATCGGTTGTTACTTTTCCTCAGTCATCGACCTTGAAAATCTGTAGGGTTGGGTGTTGCGGACCACGCTGTTGGTAGAAGCGATTTATATATTAATATTTATCGTTGCTATCGTCCACTTGTCAGGTCCCATTAAGAGTACTAGCGGACAGTACATACTATCCGCCCGAGAATAGTTTCATTCGAAATCATTCAACGTATCACATCCCGAATGGAGAAAAAAACTTGATGACCGGATGGAGCAAAGAAACATTAGAGGAATGTTCCTAGAGATGGAGATTGGTTGAAATGGCTCAACAATTCACAGCGGCTACCTATGCTTATAGCTGAAGTTAAAATAGTTATTCACAGTTAATTCTATTTCTGCAGATTTGACTTAAAATTAAATTAGAGAAATGACTAATAAGAAGAGGCGACTATTCCAGGAACAACACATGGAAGCAACAACTTAACTTCTCTGCTGCTAAACAAATCCCTTTCCCATTTTTCTCCACTTCCCAACGGCACATTCATCCCACGCTTAAACTTCATACAACGATGGTGGTTGGCTTCAGAGTTGACCTGTAGATGTACCATGGTTGGCTCTTAATAAACGTAGCGCGTAAAAAATAATTAAACTATGCTAAGGCGATTAGAATAGCCGGTTTTCATTTTGCTCCCAAGGACAATCGGTGGTCAGCGTCAACGATGCCTGCAAATCGCAGCTTTCAACATCTGTTGGCTGGGGTGGAAGTCCGTTGGTGCTCTGCCAAGGGGGTTTTTCCTTTCGAGAAGTAATGCATTGAAAGAGAACTTTAATATTTAGTAAATCATTTGGGAGCTATATGGTTTCACAATTTGACGCATGACACTGTGATTGCAGTTGAACCTTTTGCGATTTGAGGGGGCAAACGAAGACCACCTCCAGACGGTTGACGAAAGAGACGAGGCCATTCCAGGAAGGCAGCAGTCCTTTGTGACTCGAGCCCATTCGCGAGGCTCCGCCGAGTCACGTAATTGGTAATGCATGGCAACTCTCGGATAACACGTGGATAAACGGCACACAAATCAGCACGGCCAATCCTAAAATGAACGCTGAGGAAGTCACCGTCCAGGTGCGGCCGAAGAAACACTATCCACCAAGCTAAGCTCTTAGCGATTATGACCGTAACTGAAAGTTATGTTTCGCAACTTCGAGATGGAGAAAAGCTTAGGCCGTGCTCACACACACAGCTCTAGACAGAAAATTACACATTATATTTGCTGAATGCTTAAAGATGAATGGAAACAAATTAACAATTGTACGGAAAGTAGGTATCTAGCTGCAGAAACACTTCAAAAACGAATTTAACCGACTGGGAATACTCGGAGGCTATATTAAGAAAAGTGAGATCCGCACGAATGTTCCAAATCAAAAAGACACTAAATGTTTCAGAAGATCCTTAAATTACAAAAATAACTTGGCTGATGCAATAAATACGGCCTCATCAGAGAGTTATATGTTGATATAATATCTGAATAGAAATATTGACCCCTGCATAGTCGCCTATGCAGACATATAATATGAAATAGCTGTGAATACTGTTGACGCAAGTTAAAAAAAAGCTCATTAAGGAAATACGTATTGTGACGGAGTAGAGTCTTCTGAAACCTTGAGAAGTACAAGGAAACAGATGATGCAATTAGAAGTGGAAACATGTCGCAATCGTCCGACGATAAGACAGCACACAAAAAGTTAAACGCGACTTCAATTAATAACCATCAAAGACTTAAATATAACTGCATGCAAGATAGCGAAACGAACATATAAAGTTACATAATATTGAGTGAGTCACTGTAGGATTGTGTGAGGGCATCAGCTACTGGCTGTAATACGCTAGGGAATTATGTTTTCTTTAACTCTGAGCTCGTTAAAGTAAAAAAATTAGATACGATGATGGCGACATTACTGTGGGATTGGCTCGAAGGCTTTTTTCGTTGCGATCACGAATTGCGGCAGACAAAAACGAAAATTTAGGCTTTACACTGAAAGAGTCAAATTCAGTAACATTTTATGTTTTAAAACAAGATAACGGAAAATATTACCAGGCCAACAAAGTGGCGTGCGCTAAATATAGGCGTTAGTGATGGACGTGTGTGAGTACTTGAAGAAGTGACGCCGTTAATTTGGGAGTAGAGAAGAGAAGGGGGCGATACCAAAAGGACAGTGGGCAGGCGGGATAAGTCGATCCTTAAGACCTCTTTTTCACACGATTTCATTGGCGACGGAAAAAATAAGTTGTGAAAAATTAAGCACCTAAGTCTGAAGAAGGACTTAATTAGGTGATGGTTATTCAACAGCTAATACATTCCATAAAAAAACTAATAAGAGAGTCATCAAATTGTTTGAAATTATAAGTACGTTTTAAATAACTTCTCACTATACAAGAATAACCGATTTAAGTCGAAATATGTACTTATAAATATAGAATAATTATATATATATAGTCGCGAAAGTAACATTAACGGAGTCACGCGCACACAAATCCAAGAATTTCATATTTTAGAAACCATTAAAAAGTCGACATATGGATTCGGGGAAAAGGGAGTGGATGAAGACAATTTGAATAAGATATATAAAAAACATTGAGGATATATTGAGGCATAGTGGGCTATCACAAAGATGGACAGAATTTTATGCAAGCCCAAAATATGGAAGACATTGAAAATACGGAGGGGGGCAAGTATGAGGTTAAGTATATGAAGATCCGGACACGGAGAGGAGTAGAAAACGAGTTTTATTGTTTCCTAAACTTCTGAGTATTAACTTCACGGGACTCATATAAACCTATATGTAATTTTCTGATAAATAGCTAGCTAAAATAATAGAAGAACACCTTTTATATGTAAAAAAATCAATTGGCGACGCATATATATATATACTATATTAAATGTACCTATATCGATAAAAGACCAATAAAAAAGACAAACGTGCAAAGAGTAAGGACTGTATTCACAATCGCAACTCAACGGGCTAAGAAACATTCCCTACAAGAACGCAGACATTTCGAGCTTGGGATCTACTGCTAAGATCTGAATAGATATATCCCTCGGGCGCGGAGGAAACCAGTGAAAGCTCACCCAGACAGAAGGATAACGAAGTTTACTCAGACAAGAAAACGAGAAACGCTTACGCGAAAATTTGTAGCCAAAAACTGCTAACGTTTACGAACAGATCCAAACTCAACGTTAAACGTGCATAACCTCGCCATCCCGCCAGCATTCGGCAAATATTTGAACATCAATTTCCTGAGGGTTGGAATCATGAAGTCGCCCATCCGTACTTACAATCTTCACTTGCATTCACAAAATTTGGTCGCACAAACCACGCCATAAGTTAAAACTCCTTGGCTCCTACTGGCATGTAACAGTCCTGTAAGGTCTATATCTGTTTGATAATTCACAATTCACAAGGGAGACGTCTTTCACCACTTCATTCTTTCACATCTTCCTTTCTCTACATTTCTCTTCTTCAAAGCATGTATCATGGAAAATAGTAAATTACCTCAAATTGAAGACAGTTATTTTTCCTTTTTCTATTCGGCATTTTTCAATCATCATTACCTCAAAGGACGAGTCATTTCGTGGTCGCAATGTTCATCAATATTATTCTGTTACTCCACATTTCATTCGCTACTAGCCTTCTATTCATTCATGCTTGAAACGTCCTAGTCTCAACCGTGGAAAAAAATCTCTAACTTCACATTCTTATTTAGTTTTCTGATACACGGGTAAGTTTAATATTTAATTACTAGTTCTAATAAATTAAAACATTATTACCATTTAAATCTCCTTCACTTTAGCTACAGTTTATTTCCTCTTCCACTCAAAAACTTGCATTACTCTACAAACACTATCTTATTTCTTACATCATCGGTGATCCTGGTGTCTCAGTTGTAAAATATCTCAAATCGATCACGAGTATTTTTCTTAGTAGAATACTCGTCCATGCTTTGGCCGCAATCGTCGTTCTTCTATCTACTTTTAAATAACATCATCATCCGTACAAAAATACGAACAGTTTCAGTTTGAGCTATTCTAGAATTTTAGGATAGGTATTATGGTTACTTTTAAGTAATGATCATCATTCATAAACATAGTCTATTTTATAAAACATTTAATTCTATTTTCAACGGAAACTGATCAAGCACAAACCTTGATATGGTAAATGTGTCACTGGTTACCTGCGGACTCAATGCTTGGAGACAGAATGTCGAATATGATCGACCCTCTGAGTCACGACCATATAAATTTCAGGGGGTTTTGCTCGCCAGCCAATGTGAAAACACATTTGCGTGCGGAATAGGAAGGCCTGCCGGATATTGCTCAAGAGCTGCATTGCGTCCATCTACGGAGCGCCCTCGCACCAGGCATTGAAATCGAAATCATTACGAAGCATTGGGAAGCCAGGGAGAAGAGAGTACATGGAGGGAGGAGTACAGGGGGATTGAGAAGGGAGTATGACACATGGGGAGTCGGATAAGAGAGGAAAATAATCGCGAAACGAACCGACGAATGAGAGACGAGGAAAAATGCAGGAAAATGGATGAGAAGACGAAATTGAAAGGGAGAGTTGGAAGCACAAGCGAGAAGGAAGGGATATAAAAAGAAAAAAACCTGAAACAAATTAAATGATCCTCAGCGAAATCCCATTACGCAGAATCCTGGTTGCTGAATACGGTTAATTTGACGCATCTTCAGATAAAGCTGACACTACTGGATGTGAGATTTAAACTATAAAAATCCAATAAAACGCATTGTCTGACGCTTCTGCTTAGCATACACTTCATCAACATATATTCATCAAGTAACTTAGGTAAACAAGGATCTAATTGAAGGTTAAGTATTTATGATAAATAACATTAATATAAGTCGGAGTAGTCGGGAAACAAATCTGAAGCTCAGTTAACGCATGCATATCCAATAAACCGTCGAATGGCCAGGGAAACCAACTCTAAAATGAATTAAATATACAAGTCATTAAGCTTACGGAATATGATAGAGGAATACGTACAATTATTCCTCGAATACATATCACTCACAATGCTAGAATACATATGGCATGCGAATTAGAATTCCTATGCAAAAGTTATGTAAGGAAATGAGTGAGAGGCATTGGAACTGAATGAGACCGACCCCTTGCAACTCTGACAATGAGTCTGAAACCGTGGGTTTCAATTTAAGTTGAGCAAAGTTATTAGAGTAAGCTTGTTAGTCAAAAGAATTATTTTTTTATTTGAGCGCGTTCAAAGGTTCGCTTCCACTCTCACATCGTGAAAGGGCATGACCTCAGGCAGCTATGACCCTGAGGAAACTTGGTTATTAAAATGGTCATCCCTAGGCTACCGTAAACTCCATTGGGCTTTGTGTATGCATAGTGGAAGATAAGCAGTATCTAACCAGAGCTATCCAGTTCCTAGTCATTTCGGCCTCCAATTATTTTAGTTTACAGCCAGGTCAGACAGTTTCTAAGCGATAGTAACTTTATAACTCATACGTAACCTCAACTAAGAATGTTTTTAAATTCAATCTACATTGCAGTGAATTTGGGGAGTTACTCTTTCTTCTCGATGATATAACTGTGGCACTTCCCCGTGAAATTCTTCATTTGTATTACCTACAATTTTCACTTAATCACGGTGCAAAAGGGTAACATATACATAGCTTAGAAACAGAAATACCTTGAAGAGGCATCTGTATTTCATTATGGATACGTACCCTCATGATCAGGAATACCTCCAATACTCACAAATCCCAAAACTTTGCTGAAACGAATATAATGTCGACACACGTAAACAAGTGGGATAATCCCCTCACCGCTTGATCCAAAGGCCGCGTGTTCGAACTCTGCTTAGGAACGGATACGGATATGATATGCGGAGTTGAATTCACGGTGTGAAATAACTGTAAACCAGAGAACTATCAAAACCATACAATAATATTAGCCACAGCATAAATTATTTCTCGACATTTCTCCTTAAACCAGCGAATCTTTCACAAGAATTCGGAATTTTTCTTCCGAAAGACATGAGGGTGGAGGGTGGAAAAGTTGGAGAGGAAGAATTATGCAGGCAGAAAGAGAAGGTTGAAAGGTCAGAAAAGAGAGAAAGGGGATTGAAAAGAAGGAAGAAAGGCTCGGGCGGGCATTACTATCCCACGCATAATCGATTGGACCACTTCCCGCCGCGTACGGCGCCCGGAAAATGCGAGCGATTGAGAGGGTGGGGCGGGGAAGGGAGGAGGGGGATCTGCTTCTTTCGGGGGCGGGGCGATATTATGTTACAAAAAGGGTCTTCGGTTGGAGATGGAGGGGGAGGGGGAGGGGGGAGAGGATATGTCGG
>LYUA01000693.1:612144-625759 GCA_002093875.1 Calopteryx splendens
CCTCCCCTCCCTCCCCCCGCCCGCCCTCAGCTGGACGACCTGGATCTCAATGCCCTGACTGGAGTCTTTCCACGAGGAGTCCCTCCCCACCTCGTCCCGTCCTTAATTAAGTTATCAATTACAACACGACAACTCTCCGCACACATTCAATCCCTCAGCGGCACACATACAACCTGGGCGTAAAGTGTGAGGGGGGGGGGGAAGGTGGAGGGGATAGGGGACAGCGTCGAACGTAAGTAACTCATCGCGCCGGTAGGGAGCGCCCTCGGAAGAGCATGTTGCCGTGACAGCCAGCACCTTGTCAACGCTTAATCTCATTAAAACGATTGGCGTTTTTAATCCGCACGTCGACGTCGAAACGGGTCTATCACGTCGCGCCGCACGCCTGTACTCGCAACAAAACGATGAAACTAGATGGATGAGTGACTTCAGGGAAAATGAGTCCACTGGTTCCGCGCTCCTGGGTGAATTGAAATAATAAATCCAAACCATCCAAATCGAGTGAACTTCCGGAAATGGAGGGGGCATTGCAATGAACAAGGCAAAATATGAGTTGACACCGAATAGGTCTAATTACTTAATCATCCGATCAGATGTGAATCTCAGACCTTCAAAGAAAAACATTTATCTCATTTAGAGCTTAGATGACATAGATACGGGTGCCGTTAAATGCTTCAACTCGACGGTGAATGAAAAACACGTACGTCAAAAACTGAGGCAGCGTTACCTATTCTAGCATCATGCGAGTATTCCACTAAAAATATTTTACTGATCTATAGTCACAGTTAAAGAAATATGAGTTTCACAAAATGCGTACTATTGAATCAAAACATTTTAACTCATTTGAATGAAAGTATTCATTAGAGCACATGTATGCTTCGATGCAAAAAACTAAGTGTTTACAGTTATGCCTGAAGACTTATTAAAAAAGATCATTTTTTTACTTTAAATACAAGAAAGATTTTCGTTATCTCGAAAAAACCAATTAAAAAAATTGGAATTATCCTTTGGTAAATTTACCCAGTGATTCTTTCATGAAACTTGAAAACACGCAACGAAATAAGTCATTTCTGACAAAATTCGATACATTTAGATAGAAATATTTAGAGGCACAAGTTAGAAACTCTATCGAGCGGCACTCTAAGCTACTCATGAAACAGCACGGTTTTTGAGGAAGTCTGCATCTGATCATAGCAGAATATTTAATAAACGACTAAGAAATTGCTGGGAGAAAGAGGAAAAGTTTAATTAAATACGAAAATACGAAGGGCTTTTTCAAATATCCCAAACTTCTCATAAGGACGCTGCAGGAGTTGAATAAACAAATTATATTAATTGCTTACATTTCCCTATCTCAACATATGAAATCCAGTGGAGAAATTGGACAAGTTCAAGGGGGTAGGCTGAGGTCTTTTCATCACCAGGAAGAACCAAACATACTGTGATTAATCGTAGAGAGAACTCAAATTAACGTTTAAGTTAAGTCATTCAAATTAAGGACATAATGAACAGAAGACAACCAACACGATAACGTCCTCAAGTTTCGTAAATTCCCGACAATTCCCATTTCTGTTAAAGAAAGCAATTTTTTTTGCAAGTTGCGTTCAACGCCGCCACACAGGCGGAGGGAGGTCTTAGTGAGGTCATCGTTAGCCCAGGGAGGTCATCGTTCGTTGAGGGAGGTCATCGTTAGCCCAGCAACTAATTGAGAGGTTTTTTTATTATTTCATAGTGGAGTTATTCCAAAGAAATCATGGAAGGGCTATTACGCGAGAACCTGTATCAAGTCATAATAAAATACTTCAAAATAATACAAAAATACACCAACTTGAAAACATATTGAAATTCTATAAATTAGAGATTTTATAGCAAATACAGAAGGCACTGTTCAGTTATTTATTATTTACGATCAGAACGCCCGTTTCAACGCCTAGGCGTAGCCACTTGCCTTCAATTAGGTACCAATTGTACTACCTGATGATGAGGTCTAACCGTTGAAACATGCCTTGTGACTGTAAACGAATTATAGGTGGGCAACTGTGTTTGCCATTAATTTCACGACAATACGTCGTATCACATCACGCCTAACACGGTTGATTTAATTGGCATTCCAGGGTTAGGTATTCGGATAGAGCAGTAGCAAGGGATGTGGATCGAAGGCTTTCTTGAGCATCAAAGCATCATGTGGGAGCCCTTTCATTGGAAAGCGCCAACTAGGTTAACTATTACAATCGCTGTACGAGACGTCCATAACGAAAGGTCGTTCTTTAACCCTGACACTTGAAGTCTGTGGCATGGGAATGTGCCACGGAGTGCGAAAATCATATCCAATCATAGCCCACAAGGGGACTTACCAGACCTTGGTTGAGGCAACTTATAGGAATACAAGCTGTTGTCAATCGATTACTTAAAGTACGTATAGGAAAACCAGGCTGACATACTTTGTAGATTCTAAAACCAATACCATATTTTTTACTTGGGACCACCTAATGACAGGCAGGCAGGAACCCCACCAGGAAGACCCACCAGGCAGTAAAATCAATCCAATGGTGAACGCAGGGATACCGACATGTTTCAGTGATAAAAGGCTATACCAATACAACACCTATTGTCATTATTGCCTGACCTGAAGATTTAGATTGGAACAAAATACTTGTCCCGACCTATAGCGAGCTTGGAAGCTCAATGAATAGCTCTTATTTCGATTCCCCTAAGGATTCTTAATGTATTTATTTAAATATCTTGAAACAGGATACGTCTATGAACTAAAATAGTATAATCAGCACTCTTTCACGGAAACATGATGCGCTCTTTACCCGATCAGCGTGATATACCATATCCTCAAACGTCTGAATAAACGAATGGCGCGCACTATGAAGTTCATCATGAATCATGTTATGCGTAAAGTAACGAAGGACTTGAAATTACTTCCGGTTCTCAGACTTTAAAAAAAGGCTAATGATTTCCATAAACGTAAAGATATAATAATACTAGGCCAATCCGGTAGCACAGGAGAATTACGTACATGTAGACTAAAAAGAAGGTCGTGACTTCGAATCCCGCTAGACACATGTTTTTCTGCCAGTCAATGGTATTACTTTAGTTCACTTTTAAAGTGTCAAATGAACATTGCCGTCGGAGTACTTGAAAAGCAAAATTAATGATAATGCCAATGAATCCTTCTTCGCATGGACATTTTAATCGAGTCTGCTGGTGGAAAGATTATCGGAAATAATTCAAATCCAGCGCAGTAAAACAAATCCTTATCTTTGCAACAGTCCCTGCTAGTCAGACAACTGATACAGGCTGTCCGTCCGTTTTTAAAAGTCACAACGACTTCCAAGGCCTGAGGCAGACTTCAAATGGAAGGCAGTTTATGTTATAATCTAGAAAATAGGTTTGGGGAAAATTAAGGCTGACGCTAACAGTCGTCCATATTTCTTAATCACGTTACGACTGCCCCACCTCTATGACATGCCGGAAGAGAGGAAGAAATAGAGGCTGAGGGCAGTGGGTAGGTGAAATGTAGGGGAGTTGCGAGAAGCGGCGAGTCACCAAACGCCCCAGCTCCAATTCCCGACTTGCCGAAGTCTGACAACGGAATAAAGAAACCGCGGAGGGAGTGCATGTGGGACGCTGGTAAATTTCATTATACAACGGCGAAGCCTAGAAAATAAAAAAAATGGCCTCTCCCTTCAAAGCGGAGAGATTGAGCGGAGGAGACCAGATGCTTCATTTCTCCCTCCTCCTTCGACGACTTAAAAAAATAGGTCGAAATCGA
This sequence comes from Calopteryx splendens, assembly GCA_002093875.1. NCBI lineage: Eukaryota > Metazoa > Arthropoda > Insecta > Odonata > Calopterygidae > Calopteryx > Calopteryx splendens. Next base: position 615,926 of record LYUA01000693.1, read on the forward strand.
TGACCCGATTTTGCAGAGAAAAAAAAACAACGGAGAGAATGGATAGGAAGAGGGAGCACAGAGGAGGAAGGGTAAAAAGAATGCCCTCGCTGACACAGAAGGATCAGATAGTGGATAAGGAATAATAGATTCAGGAGTGACACTGTGGCTTCAGGAATATCATTTTAGGAAAGCGAATTCAATAATTCAGCATTTCATTGGACTGAGGAGACTGACCTAAAAGGACCACACCGTCTAACAGTGACCAGGACTCTTAAAGAGTGAGAAACCCCCTAGGTGCTCTGATTAAAGACGAATGTAGTAAAATTCATGAAAGAATTGAGGGACTGGAGTAGAGAAGAAAAACAAATTCGAAGTGTCTCATTCATTATTAATAGAATATTTATTTATTTATAACTGAAGCAAAAATACGCTGCCCCGGCAAAAAAGAACAATTTACTGAGGCTATAGATGTGCTATACACACTTCGGGAGCTTCAATTAAGGAGGCCAAGGGATTTTCAATTGCAATCAGCTTATTTTTTTCAGCTCGTTAAGATGAAACTCTTGAGCTTCTTCGGAGGATTCTGAAGTAACATGAAAGACGATTTATAGAATGTTCTTCCTATTAGTTATCGCCATTTCTATCAGAGAGAAATTCATCGACTTTTCCCCGGTTTTGAGTCTGATATTTGCCATAGTTCAATTAATTATTTGAAGATAAATTCACCAGCCGCGGAAAGAGCTAAACGGTGCAAACTTAGATAAGCATGATGTGCTTCAAATAACTGAATAATTTCTAATAACTATGAATAACAATGATACCTAGAAAGTGAGAATTTAGCTCAGATTAAACTTTAAAATCCCTCTGTAATTAGAATGAAGGTCATGCAACCCATTTAATTCCAATGGCAATTGTAATTGAAGACCACAGTTATTACACGTGGCTGCTCAAAACATAATGCTAAAAAGGAATTGGATATCCATACATGTAAACATTTAATTTCCATAATTAAAAAAATGTAGGTAGATCCAATTTTAGTATTTAACATTCTTCTCACTCCATTCACATTGTCTTTAATCAACTGAAACATAAACAGAATGTAATATTTGGAACAAGTATAATCAAGGGGTTAAAGCCATGGACTGAACTCCATGGTCAATAGCTCAGGAAGGTGTAAAACACGAAAATCAACAGTTACAAACTTACTTCCTGCTGATGGTATACATATTTTACACTTTCCTGATCCAAGGATGGGAAGTAAAATTTGACATACTATTGAGAATTAAAGTTAACATTAAAATATGTTATATTTCCTCTTGTTTATAAAACAGAACCGTGGTAGCGAGATGGATATTAACAAAGAAAGGGAAAGAACATATTCCAATATGGACTACACACCGCTACAAGCAGAGAAGGGGCGGTAACCCCGACAACGCTCGCAACTCGAACAACAGCTGACCCTTGCGGGTTGCCTAAATATACGGGGTTTACCCTTTGTGTTAGATGTATGCGATTTGGGGTGGTTGGCCTCGCAAAGATGCAAACCTAATCGTTGATACCAAGAATTGAGCATGGGGATTTTTCTTAAGTGTAACAAAGAGTCGGACACCAATAACCTTGTAGTGTATAATTAACGCTCTACTTGGTGTAAAAGCAGAGGTAGTAATATCCCGATGTAAATTTCCCTATCTGTACTAGAGCAAAAATTATTACTGATGCCATACACAGCGATCATCCTTATAGTTTTCTTTTCCTCACTACATAGCCATGAACTAAGAACAAGTAAAACTAGCGTCAAAAGAATTAGAATTACAATCAAAGTTAAGGTCATATGCGCAAATATACGATAATTACGTTCATTACCACTGCCAAATGGTACTGGAATGGAACTGTCGAATTGTAAATGGTTAGGTGGAACGGCAATGAAGAGCAAGCAATTTAATGAGTCAAAAATTTAGTTTTAGATTATAATAATACGCTTTGGATTATTATTTCCGTGTAAATATAACAAAACTTTAGGTCAATGACCTTCCACAGTCAAAGAGGATTTAGGAGGCGGTAGCATCACATTGTCACCACATTTCCGCACTTAGTCGGAATTAAATAAAAAAACGAATACGACGGGTAATAACTCTACATGACTTTAAATTTACATCACAAAATGACATTCAGAATTTATTTAAACATTGCTTTTATATTAAACAGAAAACAAACTATGCAACCAGATGTAGAGTATTTACTACTAGTATAAGTAATTTACTGTAGGGCATTTAGATGAAGATATTCATTTCTCGCCAAAACTATCAATAAATTGAAAATATGACTGTATCCTGTGCGCAAATCATATCTAGTCATAGCCCACAAGTGGACCTTGGTGGAGTCAACTTATTGGAACACAAATTTTTATTTAAAGAGTGGTCAATGTACGTGTAAAAAAATCTGGCTGACACTATGTGGATTCTGAAACCATTAAAGCAATATTTTGTTTTTTCCTTGAGACCACTTAATATTTCACCGGGCAGTAAAATCAAAGGACGCTCATGAAAACTTTCATCGAGAATGCGATGTTTAAGCTAGTTTCTGTTTTTTTTAAACGAAGCATATCAGTTGCAATAAAATATGCAGAGCACATATGACAAGCAATGGAAATAAACTACTTCGACTCTTTGATACTAAACTTTATTATATCCATCTTACAATGAAAATAATTCGCCATCTTACACAATCATATAAGGCCTGTTTTCGTCACGATCGAAACACTTCAAAGGAGGCAAGGCATAAAATCACATGACGTAAGACCACAACAAACGCAGACTTGAAATAGCAATCCATACCTCAATAGTTCGTTTCAATGATTCAAGAATGGAGATAACGTTTTTGAACTGGAGCCGTGTCCTAGGTGGCTGATGTAAGTACAACCTTCAAGAGAAATACTCAAAAGAAACTAGCGAGAAACACCCTTTTTCGCATCGAAAACAATGTTGTTCTATCGCTTCTCTTTATTTCTGCTCACACTAGTCCGTTACGGAAGGCCAATTTTTAACATTCTACAAACGTAACATTTTACCTAACAGGAACTCCATTCCATTTAAAGATCGGGAAAATTCAATTTAAAATTGCCATGAACTCTCGGTACACACAAGAGTAAGATGGGCGAGGAGCAGGATCCCATTTCTTCTGGAGAAATTCCAATTGACAACACTCCACCGGATTGTAGACCACTCGGAGGAGAGGAAATAAAAAGAAAGAAATTTTCTTAGAACAAGAGAGGGAGTAAAAAATAACCTCAGGTGCCTTCAGTATCGTGTGCCGTTGAAGGGGCCTACCAAGAAGATCAGAAAATCCCATTTACGACTTTTATCAGCGCCGAAGGTTTGAAGACAGCCTCGTTGCAAATGTTTTCCCGGCCCCATTTTTTTCACCCCGGCCCTTTTCCCTTCGACCACCTATGCGAGAGAGGGAACGGGAGAGACAAAGTAGGAGCTTCTATGGTTGTTTTTCCCGAGGGGGAAACACAGTAAATGAGATATAAAGGAGATTGGTAGGATCTCGAGTAATCCCAAGGGTGTTGCTTAAATGAATAAGAACCTGGCAGCTTGGAGGACACTTGGAGGCAAAAGAAAATATCTGAGCGAATTACAGCATGAGTAGTTACCATAAACCTCGCAGAACTTTCTTCGTTTCACCTTCTCCGGTTATGCGTGAGAATAAAATGTTAACTTCTACTGTTGGAAAAGAAAAATTTGGCAATACTTACACAGTAGTTGGATCACGCTAGCGTTGAGAAATCTTCTACGCCACATAATCATGTAATTCTTCACCGCATGTTCATCACAAAGAGTCCGGAAGTATCTCTCTTCATTGTTTCATGAACGATAATATTTCCGCAGTTCTAGAAATGGAGGTAACCCTCAGCTAATACCATTCCTGACGCATGTATGTCATTACAAACCGCCGAATACATAAATTTATGACTAAAAAACCGTGTAAAGTACTTTTTAATTACAAACAGAGGCAGAAGCTCCAAGCATCTCATTTGATTGATGTGATAAGTATTATTTATAACTTATGTAAGTACAATACAAGATTTAAAAAACAAATAATACATGATTTAGCCTGAATTAGTGCCCTTTTTAGAGGCCAGACAAGTTATATTCCACGCCCATGACGTAACAATTGAACACTAACGAAGGGAGGCTAACTGAATTGTGCATCCAAGCATATTCTGAAACGAAGAAAAAATCCCAGTACTTCCGCACTATATATCGAATTTAAAGCGTTCAGTTCTGGGTGACTGACACCTTGGCACGCTCAAAATGAACTCCGACATTGGGCATTATTTGGGCCTTTTTGAGACACAGCAGACAGCAAAACATTATCCTCTATTTTGTTTGCGTGACTTTTACTCGTCGCAGTGCTTAGGTTTCTAGACATGTTGCTGTAGACTGGTGCTGAAAATAAATTGGAAGGAAAAGGCGAAAAGTGATAAAGTATGCAGGATCCTAGAACCAGAAAAAGGATTAAGGGACGCAAAAGGACTGGACGTACCTTGAAAGACGAATTCACGACGAGCGGTAGTATCGCAGAAAAATGAGAAGGAAAGACTTTAAGAGGAAGGAGTAGGGAAAAGTAAACCTTGGAAAATGATGAAAGATGTGACCTAGTGACGTGTATGGGGCGGTTAAGGAGCAATCCATATATTGCGTCAAACTTTTATTTCCTGTTTCTAACTGTCCCCGTTCATCTATGCCACAGCATCACGAAGTTCCTACAAATACCCCAATAAAACGCCCGATCTTTCCTAATATCTAACCTCGATTTTTCCAAATTTAATGAACACCATCAATTCCTTTGTTGACTATCGTTTCACCCCGGGCCATAAAAAAACGAAAGAAATTAAGACAATCATTGCCCATTGATCAATTATTCCTTCTTGTTCGTCTTAAGTGTGAAGTTATAGGTCTCTCTTAGCTAAACGTCACCCATACTATTGTCTGACGACCCGTATAAATGCGTGGTGGCGTAAACGTTTTATGGTATCATAGGAAAAAGTACGAACCTAGACCTGTGGTTTATCAGTCTACGAAACAAAAACAAATGACCATAGGGGCTTTCAACATGACGAACTTTATCCGCTCTTCCGACCGCGCGGTTTTGCCAGGGTGGAACTCGAACTTATATTTTTAACCGCTTAAGAGGATTTTCGCCCACACTTCATCTTAGAAAACACCCGCCAGCGAATGAGAAATTCTATAAAAACAAGACCCCGGTCCACGAATTAGGCCTCTGCTGATGGACTGAAGGCAGGAGGAGAGCTATTTCTTTCCTCTCCTTGGGCGAGGCGTCACCGGGCGACAGCGCGCTCCCGTGCCATCGCGTGTCCGGCGGTTTAATGATTTAGCACGAGGGCTCGCAAGAGGAGAGACAGGGGCGACCCCTGACATTTTTACGGGCGAGCCAACGGTGGCGCAAGGTCGCTAAGGGAAAGCAACGCTCGGAATGGGTGAAAAATTAGGGAGGGATAAAACGAAAGTTTAAGGCACCGTGCTGTGACAAGGACCTCCCTCGCTTTTTATCGAAAGGGATCTGGGCGGAGTGGGGTACGTGTTCCTATTCCAAAATCATTAATCTCGATAAGAGGAAAACTTAAGAATGACCACCACTGACCGACCATAGTTTCACTGAAGAAAAGAGCGGTCGGAAGGATAAAATAATAGAAAAAACACTAAATTCATCATATTTCATACTCGGAGGCTTGGGACACATCCACGCCCAGATGGAAGCTTTATATATGCTCAGCGCTGCGAGGCGGGGTACGAAAGGGGCAATGGAAAGGGATTAGGGATGGGATTAAGGAAATGGGATTATGAATGGACGATTCAAATCACTTGGATCATGTATTCTTCGTGGAACAAAGGTGTCCCTCAAATTTTTATTTCCCTTGCGCACACACTTTTCTGATTTTACCCTCGCGGTTCAATCATCAAATACATTCAAATAAGCTGGGCTAAAAAATGTTTTTGCTCTCCAGATGCAAGACAACGAGTTCAGTGTAAAATAAAATAAAATTTCAATCCATCGTTAAATCATTTTTTTGTTGATAATCACCAAGCCAAATCCACAAGTCCACAGTCCGCTTACGCTTTTTCCCGAAAATTTTTAACGAATCTGCTAGAGCGATATTAAACTTTTTCCCTTCGAAAGCGAATCACTTATCCTCCATATTCCACATACCTACTGAAAGCTCGCCCTAATTGAGACTGTCTATATTTCCATATTTTAAATAGGTTCTACCACCAATGCACTTAACGAAACTCACTTTAATCTACCTTATTTTAAGCATCAAGTTTTTAGCTTCAGCTTTTATTTACTGAATGAGTTCTTAGCAACGATTACACTAAGGTACTTCATTGAATTAAATCAGATTTTGATTGAATCTCATCTTCCTCAAACAAAAATTTCCAGCACGGAGCACTTCTTAATAAAACAGTATAAAAACTAGTAATTATTTATGATACGATATCAATTTCAGCAAATCTTTAATACTCACTACGCGGAAATGGTAGTAGTGGAAGTTGGCTCAAAAGTGCTGGAACGACAGAAAATTTGAACCCGTAAACAAAGTCTTACAATTTAAAATAAACATAAAAGTAACATAATTTGAACCCCAAATCTTGAACCCAGATGGAAAGTCGTTATACACGAGACGCCGAGAAAAATTCCAAGTATCGTTCACATAAAATTGCTATATTAATGACACTTGATTGTTGGAGCTGAGTGCTGATTTTATGGGTTTTTCATTCCGGGTTTTAATAAAGTAAGAATTTTCTAAGCCTTTTTAAATGAGCGAGAGTTAATTCCATTAGATATATAAATTTAATTACACATAATTTACATTTTGAATATAAATTATACTATACGTTTTTCTTGAAATACAAACCCAAAGAATGAAAAAGAACTTCTCATATCTGTAAGAACAGAATTAGCTCAATCGATAAACATTGCGACTAAAATGAGTAATATCAGTCATTTTCAGCAACGGTAGAGTGCACGAGGCTCCGAAACATATCCATAGTTCAAATTGTACGAATACTCGTAAGAAATCACTAAATAATGAGCCATGCTCTTAGCCGATCAAGTTGAAGTAGAGATTAAAAAAATAATGAATTCCATCCACCCTCTATTCCTGGCGCTCACCAACCGAGGATTCAAAATGTCCGGCTTTCCCGCGCATTTTATGGAACTATATCACGTTTTTAGGCAGATGTATGCAAACAAAATTACGCAAGTAATCTTACTTACGGAAGCGATGTCAATTTCCAAAAATTCCGTTTTCTTTTAAGCGTTTATTACACCGTTGATGAACGAAATAAACTCTTTTGAGCACGGAGATAAGAGAGCAAAAAATGTTTTATTGCAATACCCCTTTATATGCTCTCCAGAATTACCCACATCCGTAGCACATAATACCTCTACATAAACCTCACAGCGAGAGAAATTCCTAGCGCTACCAAATGAAGCATTATTATTTCGTCAAAGGGATTGCGAATATCAAAACAGGATGCTTCAAAAAGCAACATCCTGCTAAAAAGTGATATACTACGAAAACAATCAGCAAAATTTTATGGAGTACAAATTTTTTACAAAGATTGAGAGACCATCATAGCCATCCACTTCTTCCGTCCAATAAGTAATTTCCAAAGTGAAAATTATCCTAAGAGTGATCTTTAGGTCGGACCTAACCGGAACTCCTAAACCCGGACCGGAAAATAAAAAGTGCGTGGACTACACGTAGTATATTCTATTTAAAAGTTAAGTAATGAAGTTCCACAAAGAGACGTCTGAAATGATTAGTCAGAACGCAAGTTAAAATGGCGAAAGTTCAGCAAGTTATTAATTTAAAATTAGGCATTCATTATCCTTCAACTTGATCTTTGGGGTGGTTTATATCACATAAAATGAGTATCTTATTACCTCTAACGTAACACCCTTCTCGTTTTGAGAACTCAATTCAAGAGCTCCTCAGGAATCAGGCTGCATCAGCCATTAGAATTTTGACTCACCATTTTAGGTTTATTTATTCACGAGAGCCTGCAAACGAATTTCATCTCGACGATAAGAGAGAGCCCATTGACTCAAGTTTAAAACCGTTTCTTGGAGTACTTTGGAGTAATTAGTGGAACGCAAATATTTTCATTCAAAACGAGCACTTAACATATATTTTGTTAAGGATCAACGAAATGAAATCCAAGATAAGCATGGTAATTCATCGGAAAATCTCTCTAATGATATCCCAGCAAAATTTTATACACATAGAGGAGCATAATACAAGATTTACAGAGCTCCGAATTACATCTCGACAACCTCTCGATAGATACAAGAACTCGAGCAATTTCTTTTATTTTTTTCTTTTCGATTTCATATTATAAAAGGAATAGACAATGTTGTTGAGCAAGGGTTTACCATTATATCTTTTCACAGAGCAAAAGTGGATGCAGAAGGGGCTGAAAACGAAAATCGTAATCGTAGTTGTGTGTGGGTAGCTAAGACTAGCTCCAATCACTGCCGAACTTCATGGTGGGAATACGATTCACTAGCATTAAAATATCCTGTCGTTTCGGTATTTCTCATGTAGTTCTGGGTTATATATGCCAATCGAAAGCAGTTTATTTTCTTTCTCTCAAAATTAAGATGTGAGAATTAGTAAATAGATACTGAGTTCATAGCATATTCTCCATGGGTAATCTACCGTAGAATGAGTTTTATCCCCAAGCAAAAAAATTTGGGTTCGTCGACTTTCCACGTGTACTGAACAAATAGCTCACCTTTCTTTGATGAAAGATTCAACCAAAAACACGAGTAAAATTTAATTAAATACGTAACATATTACTGAGAAAAATACGGCAAATTAGCAATTACTAAGCCCAAAGAAGAAAACACTAAAAACGAAAACATACCGAGCAGTATGCCCTTAGGGGAAACAAAGGAGAAAAGAAAAGAAGGATCCAAAATCTGGTACTAATTGCAGATGCTGAAGACGATAGAGACGGATGAAGTGAGATACATGGAAGAATGTAGAAGAATGAAAGAAGAAAAGCAATCTAGAGCATTATACAGAAAAGAAAATTAGACTAACACTAAGAACAACGCATATGTCAGGAGCATAATATAAGTGAAAATGGACGAAAGTCCCAAGAGGAAGACTCAGGGACAAATACGTGAACTAAATAAAGAGAACGTAAGGCGGAAAATGAATTCTGGTGCAAGGGAATTATGAGCTACAATTTTACAAATAAAACCAACAAAAAGATGTTTAAGAGTGAATAAATGCACATATCAGAGGTTATTTAAAAAAAACATTACGTTAATTAGCAATATTCCTACTTCCTAGGGAATTCTAGGGAATTCGATACCTTAATTAATCGAATTCTACGACGGTTAGCGGAGCTCGGATTCCCATCCGAATATGGACATCTTCCAATGAATCGGACATCCGCCACTCTTTCCAGAAAAGTGGAGACAATTACCGAAACAGAATACATGCCCACTATTACCTGATCTAACTTATCCCGACACTAAGCCCAACCACTGAATGATCTGATGGCACCAGCTGTCAAACGGATGTTTTCTCGCAAAAAAAGTAAAAAGAATCCGGCTAAGGAAAAATTAGCCAAACAGTTTCACCACACCACGATCAGGGATTGAGGCATTCTGATCGATTTAGACGAAGGATCTAGAGGAGAGCACGAGGACCGAATGCTTGAATGGCGCGAGCAGTTTTCGATTACTTATCTTTTGAATAAAAGAAACTGTTTCGGGTTCTACTTTGTGAAAATTCATTATTACAATGAT
>LYUA01000693.1:627938-638878 GCA_002093875.1 Calopteryx splendens
ATCCCCACCGCCGACACTTGCCGGAGAAAAAACCCGTGGTATTTTTAAAATGTGCTCCCTCCCGACCCCCGTCAACCGGGTCATGCGACTGACTGACTCTCCCCTTACTTCGGTTTCGAGAAATCGTTCGTGTTTTCGGGAAGGAGAAGAGAGCGTGCCAAGAGGATGAGCGTGGTAGACTGGACCCCTTTTAAGATGCGAGTTGAGTTGGGGAAAGTATGGTAAAAAAAATAAGCGGGATTGAGAGGAAGACAAACGAAGAAGTTTCAGAGAGGATTGGGAAGGGGAGGAAGTGGGTGGGGAAAATTCGAAGAACCCCGAAAAATTGGATGGGGGGGGTGGGGGTGGGAAGAGGGACACAGGGATGTGGAAAACTGTGATAGAAGGGAGAATGTTTTGTTAGCACGGCAGACGGAGGAAAGAAAGGGACATTTTTGGATTGCAAGAAGGTCGGTGAAAAACCCCGAGGAGCCGAACAAGGCAGTAGTGCGAGGGAAAATGTGTTTATATTTACTCCAGAAGTATTCCGTAAATCCAAGAGGATTTGTGAAAGTTTTCAGGGACCGTCCAAAACTTACTTCTATAGGGTGAACTACCTCCAGTAATAAAATTACGAGAGAAGGTTTTACTGCAAAATGTTGACCGGACGCAAAAAATTACAGAAAGTGGATATTGCGAGTACAACTGGGCTAACCAACCCGTACGATGCCTCTATACGTGGGGAGTCGGAAATCTTTTTTCGTCTCGAGCCCGAATGAAAATGTCCACAAAAGATTCGGTTGGACACGCATACCCTAATTCAGCTCTCAATTCGATAACTCTATGCTTCGCAAATTCGATTAAATGGAGAAAGTAAAACGAGTGGAGGATTGCAGCAACCAATCTTAAGATTGTTAACTACTAATAATAATATTATGAGGGTAAATTATTTGAATCGCCACAGAAGTAGTTGACACATTATTACGGAACACCTTACCTTAATTTCAAAGTAAATCGAAATTCAGTGTCGTAGTACCATGCGACTGGTATGGCATGGGTGGAGAGGCTCAAATTTTACAAACTAACAGGGCGGCGGCGTGAAAGCCTAGTCGATAGAGCATCCGGCTACCTACTTTCCCGGATGAAATACGACGCCGGGACCAACTCAGAACACCCCAAGCTAATCAACCAAGCAGTGAGACCGCGGACACCCGACTCTGTGCGACCCACCGGTGGAATAAAATGGAAACTGATCCCACCTACACTGAATGCGTGAATTTAGCACGCCGTATGGCTTACATTAGTAAGAGTTCTTCCTCATCCATCGAAACAAATCTTTGAGTTGCTTATTGGATATGACATATGATTACTTTTTTTAGAGGATCATGAAAATTTTAAAGTTTAGGGGAATTGAAAACACGAGTGTTGTAAGAAATCTTACAAAACATTGTAACAACACATGAAGAATACGACCCTTCGGGAATTTTGAGCCTCATAAAATCCACGTGAGCATGAGAGATGTATTGTACGAGAAAACATAAAATATCAGCTTAAGTAAAGGCGGCTAAACTACGGCTGAAAATTAGTCATCACAGGCCACGTCACAATGTTTTCGATGGGTATTAGCGCTGATTGAAGTTCATAAATCGTAAACTCTAGACAAAAAAAATTGCAATGAATCAGAAGATGTCCTACCTACTCCACAGAACTTTGCTAAATTTGAAACTTCTGATAGAGTAAAAAGTTAGCTACTCACAAACACCGTTATAAACACCGGAATGTGGACCAGAAATCAGATGAAACACCTACCTGGAATAATAAAGTTAAAAAGTAGATTAGTAGGATTTATATTTCAGGCACTAAGATAAGTAATAAGAATTCAAAGAAAAAACAATAAATAAGCTTTTCAAGTTCAGAACATGCATTTCTATTTTTAGGGAAATATAAATGAGATAAAAATTCTAAATAGGTATTACACACGCTGAAAGCTAAATCACAATTCAATGAAAGGCTTTTGGTCAAAGCATTAACTCTATGGATCTTTCAAGATTTTAACGACTTATCACTAACCAAGAGGTTTCCACAAATATCCAAGTTTTATTCTTTTGCAAAGCAATCAATCCGATAGTGGGTAAGAGTCACAATCGCAGTTAGAGCCTTTTTATTCCAACGCTTGGGCTAATGATAGCGGAAAAGCAAATGCACTATTCCTTAACACAATATAAATTGAATATAGCATTTTGACAGGGCGTGGTAGTCCAGTGATTAGAGCGCTGGACTGCTGACCGGAGGTCCCAGGTCTGATTCCCGGTGAAGAACGATTCTGGGCATCCTCAGCTTCACCCAAGCTGTGTACCATTTTTCGGGTACCAGGACACCCAGGGAAATCAGAGGCGATACAGGGAAAAGAACTGGCCCCCCCTACCCTGATGTGTGAATTTCACACATGCCATTGGGCTTAGTACTGGTTGAGCTCTACCCTCGCCTACCAAAGCGACCTTCGCGTTGATTACTCTCATTGGTTGGTAGCATTTCGATAGCGGCCCCTTGACGATACGACACGCAATTTAACAAAGAAAGATTTGGCAAGGAATAACTTATAAAATAAAACACTTTTTCCATTAATTTTATGTAAATATACGCACATTACTAAAAAAAATAAAGACAAATGCCAGAAAATTCACATTCTGTGCTAAGAAACCGCGGGAAATATCATGAACAAAACATTAACGAAGTCACTGACTTGGTGTGCATACAAAGTCGAGAATATCACAAGGTTAAAAATCGGCGGTAGGTTTCGAATCCTGATTCTTCGATTTCCGGCTGAGAGTTTCAACCAATTACTACTTAGGTGATATCACACGCATTGATTTTATAAGGGCTTTAAAGAAAAAATATGTTCTGAAGAATTACCGTACATGCAATGTAACAGAGAAACCATGGTCGTCCGCATGGCACCACAGGCCACGAGCTACCGTTTAAACACTTAAGTGTGTTACATTTTCGAATAAACTTCGGAAAAGGCCGCAACAGTAACTTTAACGGATGTACTATCTGGTCAAGGTTCGTATGTCTACGAACCTTGCTATCTGGTGAGCATCCAAAATGCCACAATTTCACAGAGTAATAATCATTCACCCACACCGGGATGCGAACCCACATTCTTAGGTTTCCGGCCAGTTAAGATTCCCAGTCTACGTAACGTGGGCTATTGAGATATGCAGACGACGATGGTTACTTAATAACATAGTATTGGCTTTTAACTTACTGGCCTAGGCCTCTTAGCTTGCTGAAGCACTCGGCCGGAGACCGGAAGGGGTCCGGGTTCGAATCCTGGCATAATTGAATGATTTTTTCAAATGAAAATTTTCAGAACACGGCACCGTTCAAAAACATCTAATTTTATTCCTTTTCCTAAACGCACTTTACTGCTCCCAAGTAAATTACTTTAAGTATTCGCGCATTAGCCACCCCTCGGCACATTGCTCCCACATTCTCGACGCTTTAGGAATATCTAAAAAATAAAACGAGATGATAAGGAAACAAGAAGGGCTAAGGGGGATATTGTTGGGGGTTGTTGAAATTGTAGCAGGAGGACGGCACGACGGAGGAACGGGGTGCGGCTTGCCAACACCTACGCCTCGACTCAAAAGGACTCCATGTCCCAATTAATTCAGCAGAGCAAATGAAATGGCCCCGCTAATGAGGTTTCCCATTAGCACTTCCGGTCAAACTTTCGTCGGAAAATTCCGAGGGAAAGGGATCCCTGTTATTTCGCCCTTCGCAGGTCACTCCCGCTCAGGGTCATCTTTATTTACTCCACGTCCGGCGCTCCGCGCCGCCCTTACCACGTGAACCAAATCCGCCATTATTATTCAGTGACGCTCCATCAATTCTTTATTTAAATATTAAGAAAATTTCCGGGTCGTCCACGAAAAAGTACCATGGGGGTTGAATACTCGGATTCAAAGTTGTTCATTTTCTTTTTCCTCGTACTGGGCCCACAAAATATTCTGTTGTTAATTTCTTTTATGCTATTTATATTATCACATATAATCAGAAAGTGTTGAAAATTAGGATTCAAAGAATTCATTTACGTGACACGGAATATGTGGAAATGAACATAGCATATCATCACAATTATTAAATAGAATTCATTCCTATTAAACGGGTCATACATAGCCTAAATAAAAGAAAATCTGTCGCGTACGCCACTGCTTAACCACGTGCTTCAGGATACGAAATACTGAAAGGCATAGGCCGATTGTTTTATTCATGTGTAAATATTCATTAACTCTTATCTACAAAAAGCGAAGTTTCAGGCGTGATGTGGTGGATTTCTATTTATCTTTCATTTCATTCTTAATTATCTATCACTATTTTTGAGTAATTGGCACACGTCTTGATATTATTCATGCTGTCTGTGTTTTAAGTCGATTTAATTCTGACTACACTGAATAACAGTAGAAATGTGCAAAAAGAGTACTCGTAACTACCCCGTAATACTTACATTACCTAGCAGGATTTTGAAAATCGAAAATAAAATTATCTTTTGATTTTCAACCTAATTTCTACATAGACTCCCAAGATGCCCCTTATGTATGTGGAATAAATTACCTATGAGAAGTAACAGCTCCCCTTTGGTTTCCAGCACATTTACCTACCATTCGTTGTTTGAACCTGCTATGATGGTGTGCCGCGCCTGTTCCTCAAGCGAGGAAAGCGTTTAATCGTTCCCTTGGTTGATTGCGTCAACCAATCTAATGTTCATCTAAATCCTCGTTTCCCACTCCTATTTCCAAAACGGAAGATAAACTTCGCGGAAAGAATTACTCCAATAATTTCTATGGTAATTAACCAATGCATAATGTAATGTGTTTTAGGTCCGTATAAATAAGTATGACTTAAGGGTCTTCGTACTGTAGAAATCGCGAGCGTCAAAAATTGATCACGATTATTTTTATTCTAGAGACTCAAAAGATTTTATCTGGAATGAGGAGGATTATTAAATCTGGATCTGAACTTAGGAAGTTTGGATCATGCGCGTGTTATGTCATACACAGAAGGAGGGATTGGTCAAATTTAAAATAAAAAGAATTGGAAGAAAGGACAGCCAGAGAGCAGAAGACACAATAAGAAACCACATAATCAACTCAAGTACTAAACGGGCCACACATAGTTCCGAAACAACCCATTACGAGAATTACAGTAGCTTTCCCCAACAATATGTTTTTTTAAGAAATTTACGAAAAATATGACAAACGACATCACTAGGTCGTACGGCTATTCACCTAATATGCACTTTTGGAGCACTGAGTTACAACGTAAAAGAAAAGGATTTACATTTCGCATAGTAAGCATTCTTACCAACAGGAAACACTCATTTTGAGTCACGAATTTACATAATAAATGATTTTAAATGCGTACAAAATCAGTATGAAGGCAAATTCATGAATCCCGTCGAAACATGAAAGCCAGTTAAGAAATAAAGTTGTGCGCTACGCACTCGCCTGCTTCCGTTGCCAAAATATTTCTCGTATAAAATTGATGAAAATTCCCGGACATGACGAAAAATGAAATAGCAAACAGCAGAATACTTAACAATGCTGCAGTGTGAGGCGAGACCGATGGGCACCTTAGAGCTGCACTTGGGGGAGGTGCATGGAAAGTAGCGGCGATCATTTTAGAAAATGACTTTCAGAGGTGACAAATTCACAAAGTGAATGATATGACGCTTCGGCAGTAAACTTGGGAAAATATTCAGTTCACTTCGTCATTTTTTCGCTCGAGAAAACTCTTTGATATGATAAATGATCGGCCGTGGAGCGAAGAATCGAGACGCATCCCCGAAGATTATCAAAATAAAAAAAAGGTTCCGACCGCTCGATTTTCTAGATTCATCCGACAGACAACTGACAGCTTGAGGGTTGGATCCAATATCAATTACTCAAGACGAGGATAAGAAGAAACTTAATGGGTATCACAACGCTTGGATTCGTCTTACCCCGGGCAATAAAAGCGCAGGGCCGTCGCTCTATTCACAATAAGCTCTCTCTGAAATCCATCGAGGAAAAGATTTCGAGCATCGCTCCCTCGTTTTCCTTTTACCGCCACGCCGTCCCGAGCGAAATGGGGACTGGCGAAGCTCGCCGCGATCATATTTCAGCGCCCAACCTACTTCCGGAGTAATGGATCGCGGTGGAGACGGTGCATTCTCAGATGCACATAAACGTGTTGCTCCATACCGAGCCCTTCCCCACGCGGCATGAGTAACCTACCAGTGTCTCCGCGCCCGCAGGGGCCATCATTTTATTACACACGCCTTCGAATCGGTAACAAACGCCCGTTTTGTTTTTCATTCTACGTACGCATCCTGCTAGGAAATGCCCACGAGATTGGCGTGACGTCGGACCTACGATAACGAGGCGATGTGCTCGCCCACCTAAGGGATACCATCTCCATCGGAGAGGCTGATAAAGGCCCCATCCCCCCGTGAGTGAGGGACCTTCCCATCCCACTCTTCCGGGGAGAAACTGGGAAAAGGGAGAGAGAAATACACGTCCAATCCGGAGTCGCATTCGACGTACGTCACTGACGTTAAATATCTAAGATTTCATCACCACAACCCGTACATCTATTGAGACTGTGCTACTTAATTAAACTCGAGCATTGCTCAACCTAATTGTTTTCTGTAATTTTTCACAATAATAGTCCTAACACAATGCATGAGGACTCTTCCATTTTCCTTGAGGATTTCTCGGATCAACAACGACAAGAATGGTATGCGCCCGAGATCCGCTCCGGAAAAATTGCATTCGTGGAATCGATAAAGCGAACCTAAGGAAAACCGATTCAGTAAAAATAGTGTAAATATGATCGAGGGCTTCACGAAAGGACGCGCTCCAAGATGGCCACGGAAAGCCATTTTTTAATTGCCATGACTTTTCTATGACTTGTTCCACGGCAAAAATAATTCCACAGACCAAATTGGGATTCGAAATAAAACATTACATGCTCTAGAAGCTCTGGATGTGCAGCCGTACAGGTGAGTATTGAAATGAGGGAAATTAATAAAAGGTGAGTTGAGGCAACTAAGAGAAACATGGTATTTAAAATAGCAAATAATAATAATAATTTACAAACTCAAAACATTACTCTGCAGTCTAACACACATACGCCTGTCTAGGAAAACTGTCAGACATTCAAGCCAAGTAGTGGGCCACAATAACACACAAGAAGGACAAATGAACTACACATAGGTTTGAATGAATATCTATCATGGAAGATAAGCCATACAAAGCTTTGAACTTCTGATCAATATTGTCCTCTTTCTGATTTTTAGTCAATATATTCAGCGTTTTCTTTTTAAAATTCTGGTATTCTTCTGTAATGCGTATTTTATTCATTTCTTCACACACTTTTTCAAACTTTACTCTCTTTCTCAAGGATTCTTCTTAGACGACTCTAGAATTTAGATCCATTAAAATCATTGCTTTTCGGACATTTAACACCATTTAAGTCGAGTGGGAAGTATTGACAGCAATGGGATTCAACGCCATGCAATTTTTCTTCGCGTGCCGAGGATGCATTTCAGTACAAGCGAGCAGCACGGCGAGAGAGGAACCACTTATTCAAATTCAGTCACTAATTTCAAAGCCCTCTGATAGCTGTTAACATGCTGCAGCGAGTGCACGAGATATCGCTGCCTCGTGCTCCCTGGATTTTTAATCCAGTAACGTCTTTCTGACTTGGTAAACATGTCTGACGGAACTCTTGCACGAGTACAATTATTTCCTGGCTTGATGTGTCCCTCACCACTATCGCAAGACCTTGAAAATTATGCCTTAAACGCTGGAAGGTTGAAGGCTCCTTGCTGAAGAAACATAGCTGACTTCAGGCACAGCACATTGTTATCACTATCATAAACTCGACTCTTGTAATTAACTTGCCGCATAGAGTTTGTTATATACAATAGGCAAGGAGAATCTTTAATCTTCAGACATTAAATAAATCATATTTGACCACACTGACAAGTAAAATACCTCGCTTACTGAAAATACCGAGCCGATGGCTTCCAAAATAATGCATGACCACATGAACTACTATTGTGTTTTCACATTGTTCTACTCGCATCAAAAATATTTTCAGTTTTTCAATTGGTGGGCTTCACAAAATCGAAAAGAGAAACGATAATATTATTAAGTTACAGATTCACTTATCTGCGGGCTCTACATATTTCTATGAAAATTTTGGAAAGTACACAATTTTTCCAAGAGCTTTTTGAAGACTTAAGTATTTCCCTGTCATTTCATAGAGTTGCAGAAATGAAGGCCAGTCTTAGTTAATATTTTATACAATACAAAAAGTATTTTATTTTCAGCAACTTGCAATACGTTAGCATGTTTATCGTTCTTTTTTTAGGTTGGAAATAAAGTTGAAAACAAGGAAATAAATATATATCTAGTAACATTTCCACAAAACGATGCTTGATAATAAACCTCAAGGATGTGGCGATCAACGCTATGATAATTTCTCTTGTTTATTTCACTCAGTGTTTTAACTAACCTTGAATTAAATGCAGTTTTGGAAGGTCAAAATAGACACGCACATGGATTCTGAGGAAGGTACAATAGGAATTATCACAGAGAAAAAGTTGTCGTCCTAATGATTATACATTCCTATAGAAGAGTTTTAAAACAGGTGAACCTTAGTTTCATGAACGAAAAAATCTTAACAGGCATGTTCGCCAAATCCCACGAGCCAAGGTTACTCTCAGCACTCTTTTTGCACACACAAAGGTTACTTAACGCTCAAAATGTAACAGTAAAAAGTGCAAATACTCGCAACTGGCGACTGCACTTAATGGTCAGTAGGAAAACTCCAACATATTGCGATTATAGCCGGGCAATGCCATTATCCGAGGAAGGGGTAGTTTATGAACTGAAGTACGTGGCACATATTTGTTAAAATAATACTTTAATAGTTTGCATTACATGAAGAACTCAATAAAAAGATTGTGTTATTTGTGTCAAAGGTTTCTTAATGACAACGAAAGAAGAATGCATTTTTTAAGGAAAATGAGACAACCCAATAAGGTCGACTACCTGCCTTTTACCTCTGTAAACTATATTTCCATATAAATTTTAAGAAACGATACAGGTGTACTTATGTCATGAAAACCATAATTGGGGATTAAATTTTTCATTACATTGATCCCAGTGGAGAAAAAAACCTGGTATTTTGAAAATTTCAATTTTTGTTAATTGAAGTATTGACATTTTTTTGCAAAGCTTTTTTTACAAAGGATCGATATGTGCTCCTCCCATTAAATGGTTAATTATTATTATTATTGGTAATCTACAGGTTAAGGTAGGTTTCCGATGGATACGCCCCTACAGTAACCCTTTCTTCATTTATGCGTACCTCCTGCCTCCCTTCATTCATTCATGAAGGGAAATGGTTAATACGATGTGCAATACGTCCATATAATATAGCTTAATAATAAAAAATATAGTATAGGTCGCGCAAAAATCTTTATTTTCCTCATTTAGATATAGTACTTTTCAATTATTGACCTTGAAAATGACTGCATAATCGAATTTGTCTATATATTCGGTTTCACCCTACTATTCTGCATAATTAGGTTACACAAAGTAACCCCAAGGAATATTACGTTAAACGTAAAGTAAACTAACTCCTAGTATTTTTAATTATACGATACCGATATAGGTATTAAAAAATTCACAGCACAGAACTCAACTGACGAGATTCCAAGGTTAGGTATTTTTTCAGTTGAAAATGAGACAAGCACTTAGTAATATTCCACACTAATTAATTGCAAAATACCTGACCGAATATATACTAACGAATCACCATCAAAAGGTTACATATGTTATGTGGAATATAACCAAGTCTTTGCCTCATTTACATCATGATACGATTCCATAAAATTACCACTCCATTTATTTTCAAATTAGAAATTCTATGGGGGAGGGGGTGAAGGCATTTGCATCCCCTTGAAACCGCCCAGGACTGCCGTCTCGCACCAACAGGCATCGTCACAGAGGCAAATACGACTTCGGGAACCACCTTGCCTCTCTCGAGATATCCCACCATAGCACACGGCGAAGCAAAACTTGACGAAGTCGCAATCATAACTGCGGGCGAATAACGCTCATCAACTCCAGCTTCCGCTGTTGATTTTCCCCCGCAACCCGCGGAAGAGAAACACATTCGCATTTCTGAACTCCGGGGAAAGGAAAACGAAAGTCGGTTGCGGATTGAGGGAGTGAAAGGAGGACTGCTGGAGACAACTTCGAAACCAGAGGGAGAGTGGAGTGTAAGGGAAGTGGGGACCAGGGCTAGATGTGGAACGACAACTGAAAGGCTTGAACTCGGTAACTTTAAGAAGGAAAACTTATCCCATCACAGGCCGACCGAAAGAAAACTCCAGGGGAAGGCGATGCTTCCTCAGCGATCCGCCGCCCCGCCCGGCCGTTCGACTACCCCCATCCATCCCGCTGGATTCCGGGAACGCTAATGCTACGTGAAAACCACCGAAACGGTCAGAGCAATCGAAAATGAGATGCATTAGCAACAGATGAGCGGAATTCGAAGCAGAACTTTGACGGAGCAATGCGTGAAACGGGACAACGCAAATTCATGGCGGGAAGTGGGGCATACCACTGTTTCCTCCCTTTCAAGGAAGCTTAAGTTCCACTGCAAGAGATGAACTATGAAACGTCCCTTTGGAACACATTACATTTTTTTCTTAAGGATATGCGAGAATTAGTATGGTTATTGACACAGTGGACAGGTTGAGGAGAAACATAAGATGCGAGCAAAACCATTAAGTAGACATAGCTGTATTACTACACCAAATATACCATATATATATATATTAATTATATATGTATATATATATATGTGTGTGTATATATATATATGTGTGTGTATATATA
>LYUA01000693.1:651757-661884 GCA_002093875.1 Calopteryx splendens
TTGTTAACTTTTCTGTATTGTCTTCTTCAATCTTCAGAAGAGTCGTTTTTCCATTCCCTACATTCATCCATCTTTTCTAACATACTCTCTGTAATCAACTCTTTCTTATTCCTAATCCTTTTCACTTCACCAACTTTTTCCTCTTTAGGCTTTAGCATTGTATTTCGAACGGTATCCCATTCCTCTGTTATATCTTCATGTTGCCTCAAATTTTAAAGTTCCTTCTCAACAATTTTGGTGTACTCTTTTCGAAAACCTTCATTCTTCAGCTTTGCAACATCCCATCTTCTCATTTTCCGATTTTTTCCAAAATGCTTTAATCTTGTACGTACATCTGCCACAAGTAGGTTATGATCTGTGTCAGCGTCTGCTCCTGGGAATGTTTTGGCCATCTTGACACTATTTTTGCACCCACCTATTTTCTAATAAAATTAAATACAACATAAAAAGCACAACTGCTGCGTTATATTGTCGATTAAAGACCCTAGTGTCTTCACTCTTTGATATTACATATCAAGGTGAGTTTTCCGTGAAGCAAAATGTTTTTACCTTCTTAAACATTAAGGGGAATTAGATATCTTGGATTTACAATTTACCAGCAATATCGGAGATGGCCGTCATTAATACTGATTAGGAATGCCATCCCTCGAATAGCAGATGAATTAGAAGTTAAATTAGTATACTAAAACTCGAATTACTACTGGTTCATGGGATTTAAATTCCTGATTCTTATTGTGATCAATAAAATATTATTCTTGAAATATAAATGAAATATAATCACTGAAGCAAAAATGTGCGGGATTCTTAAATAGCGTAAACGGTAAACGGTTATTAAATAGCGTAAACGCACACACGAAAGAGAACTGATGAAATAGCAATAGAAGAGAGGGATTCGGGAGATATGGGATTAAATATGATGAGAATATTACTTGTAACTGCAAGACACTGAAGAATGATATGCAAAAATATGAAACAAAAAATAAACATAGCTAGCAGGAAGAGAATATCCAACAATGTTACAAATAAACGTCTGGTGACTTAATCCCCATACAGCTGAAGTGCAAGTATGGAAAAAATACTAATGCCTACTAGATAACTATATTATTATTCACTTTAGCGAAAGTAATACGGTGGGAGTAACTCATAGTGGTCACCGAAGAGGGGTCCCTCAATCCATCTCCGTTCCCATAAACACGAAAGAGCTCCTTGCTCAGAACGAAAGATTTATCTTCCGCGGGGATTAGGCGAGACTTGCTCAACATGCCATGAGAAATGACGCATCCTTAAAACCCATACATGCTCCTGATTGATCACACTGAGAAAGAAATTAACGAAGGAGGACCAACCTAAGTACCAACGTACAAAGGCAATTTGTAATTAGCAGACCATCCCATGCCAGGGGTAGTCCATTTTAATGTGACACACAAAATAGTCCAGGTTCTTGCGGACTAATATTAAGTTTCCTTGATTTTTCCAGTTGTCAAGATATTTCAGGCTCGTATTAAGTACGTGTATGACTACATCCAATACAATTTACCAATCTAAACAATCAGCTACCATATTGTACTCAACATTAATAAGTATTTTTCAATATTTTACTATACGAAAAATTAGCATTTCAGGCATTTTAATTAATTTCCCCAATTTTTCATGAGTTATATTCCTTTCACTCTGTAAGAGATTGCTACGTAATTTTTAGGGTTTCTCTCTCATATAGGATAATTATAGCGCAAAGGGAGTATGTTTCGCTAACAAAAAAATCAGAAGAATTTATGGCACGTCTATTGGTGGCAACTTCTTTTCCGCCCATAGTTCAAATATATTGTGCCAATCTTTTGCCGGTTTGCGATAACGGTAAACGGGTTACATATATTTTAACTATCGGATTTCTCCAATTTATTCTATTAAGATTTTACGGTGATTCTTCCAACACGGGTTCGAAAGAAATTTGGCCTGCCTCAACCCCGGGTTTACCATGTAAAAAGAAAGGTTTCGCGCGTCCTCTACCAGTAAACCACAACCAGGACTGGGCTCCATGAAGCAACTCTGGTGATGGAGCAAGCGGGACTCAAACCTTGAGGTGGTGAAATTAAATTAAATTTTGAAAGACATCCGGCTGGAGTTACTGACGACTGATGACAAAGGGTTTGAGATGCGACGTCCTCCCTCACGTGGCATTAATAAAATAAACACGAAAGTTCAAAATCCGCGAGGACGGGGGAGAGGGGAGATGGATGGACGCAAGATACACCCGAAGAGCCACAGAAGGGAAGCTCGCCGATGTGAATATTTATTGCCGCACGAAAATCCCCCTACATATCGATGACAGCCGAGCGTTCCCCCGACCTTTTGAAAATGCGAAGACGAGAGAGAGAGAGAGAGTTTGGATGTGTACGAACTGGAATTGGGGGGGTGAGAGGGCAACAATTTAAGGGAGAACTTGGTATTGAAAGCATTGGTATTCTCCACGAGAATTTTTTCGCATTACGGAACACCATTATAATAAACTTATTAGATTCGGTAAAGTGAAAACCTTGTGAAAAATTAATTTTTCGATCCCATGATCATCCACCCATAAAGTAAGGCCGTGAAAATTACATTTGATAAGAAAGAAGTAGCGAGACTTAATTCGAGGTAAAGTGTGGCCAGAAAGCCACATTTTCCGTATCTAGTGGTTAGGACTGGGACTGAGCTTCCGTTCTTGGACAACCTTACGCATATTCTTCAGTTAACTAATTAATACAAAATACGGAATCCTCATAAATGACTAGTTGGGCCTTACTCAGATACGTTTCACTCTCATCCTTTCAGAGCATCTTTATTCTCAATTAAGGCTTGCGTGACAAATCAGGGTGGTAGGTAGTTACGCTTTTTCTTTGCATTACGTATTTTACATTTGAGTGCGGATTTAATAATGACAGAAGAGAATTAGAAGAGGGAAAGAGAATATAGAAATAAGTTTTCTTTATACCGTCCACTATTTTGCTGATGGAAAATACTAATTTTTTCCGTAGTTTACAAGGTTTCTGCAGGGTTTTCTTTCAGGTATGTTCCCATCCCTAGTTTTCAAGAATGCAGAGGTGCGTGCGTTAAGGGCTTCAGGTATCAGAAGAAAAGATCGAAAGAAATAAAAGAAATCTAAGAAGCTGAGTTATTCGTAAACTAGGAGCGATTTCTCGTTGAAGCCATTTAGCAATCCCGTTCTGCGTTTACGAAAACTCCACATTGGAAGAGCTTCAGACGATATTCTGGCAAATTTTTCATAATATAAAATGAAGAACTCGCGAATGAAAATAAGTAGCAGTTGACATGAAATTGTTGAAGTTAATTTTAGCCATAGTAAATCTCACGTCTAAGGTATTTATGGAACGCTCTAGAACTCTAACATTTCGCAGCCTTTTTCACTAACATGATAAATTGTGGACGAGCATAGAAAAATTGTTATCATAACGTAAAAGTATTAAAATGTTACGCCACATACTAAACACTGCCAACATTAGCACAAACGTTTGAGTTATTTGGTGCAAGATAAAAGAATTCGAATATTCGCATTCGATTATGCATGGCTGACCTCCGAGGAGCACGGGCATTCATACGCCTCCAATAGAGAATCTCGATGTAGGCTCGAACTACTGCAGCTCCCATTTCATTAGGACTCGACATTAAACGCCGCTCCTCGGGCATTATGTCTCGTTACCCTCATAACTCAAGGCAAACTAGGAATCGCTGGTATGGAAGATGCGTTTACCATGATAGTGATCACAATTATCCATTCCTCACCAGGAGACTACGAGATATGTCATCGGATCCAATGCAATACTGGTGGAATATACTATGCAAATAGCAGTGGCGGGAACACAGAGAAAACTTCAAATCAAATTCAGGCTAATTTTTTTTAATTAAAGATAGATAACGTAACTTGATGTCAATCGCTGGTTGCGACAACTAGTGGACTTCTTGGAAGAAAACTGATTTTATTGTGGAAAAAAATATCCTTTTGCAAATCATGTTATCTGATTGAGAGAGAAAGATTGCTCAAGCATAAATAATGACTAGAAAACATAAAATGGCAAAATGACAGATAGTTTACGATATGTACTGTTGATGTGAGTATCCAGATAAAGACTTCCCGGTAAGATGATTAACTTTCCAAGCGCATGTCATAATTCCCGTTGAGAACGCCTTCCGGATACCGCAGTATTATATTTGAAACGCGACAATTTCAGTTATCTACGAAAAATTCCTCAATTTTAACAAGAAACATATTTCCATTCACATGAAACTGATAGACCACTGCAAAAGCAAAGCTTTTTGCTAAATTATTGATTCCTCTCATTCCAGTAAAATGTTCTGAGCTTAATATATCAATTTGACTATAATGACGAAATATTATACTACGTATTTGACAAATCAACATTTGCGTATATCTTAAAAAAACGTATACATCAATAATTTCAAACGTTTGTTCCTTTTGAATTTGGTTTAATGTCCCTTCACATCGCTGTAGGCGCAGATGGCCACATTATCAATTAAGGTTCTTACTCCAAATATAAACTTCCGAATCAATGGCCACATGCACTCACGATTAAATCCATAAATATATTGGAGAAATGAAAATGCAAATTTTTAAATTAATTATAAACTCTGCCGGCGCAAGTTTAATGGATCAAATATTTTATTCCCACGTGAATTGGTATTCGATGTGTTCATAATGTCTTAAAATAAATACTGCAACCACAATACGAACCCTCAATGGATGATACGTAGCGCTGTCCATTTAATATTAAACTCAAAAATATATCATATTCATCTAGACGCCGATATCTTCAAATAGGCAAACAGACTACCCCTTACTTTTCCAATTCTCAGGACGACGTTAATGGTTATCGCAACGACTGTATTATTGAATTTGAAATATCTTCGCTTATAAAAGGGTAAATCATCAAAAGTAACGCGGGTCGACCTTCTGTATAGGTGTTCTAGAAGAAAGATTCCAAGGTTCCTAATTGAAGTTTTAAGGATTTCCCGCGAGTATATTTCGAGGGTATACACTTAATTTCCGTCGGAGTTCCGTGAGACAGCCAATTAGAGACAAGAAAGTCTTGGAAAGGGGTGAGTAATGAAGAATAATGGCGTTACAACTTGAGTCGAGATATTTTCAAATTTTGGCATAGTTGTTAGCACCGAAAACAAAAGATAAATTACTCCTCGTCTTGACTGTCTATTACGTCAGTTACGACAGAAGTAAACGACAGCTACAAGCTCTGGTCCAAATAATCACACATGTGAATTAAATTTTATTTTTGTAAAAACAACCATGGAAACCTAATTTTCATGAAAATTAGTGGGAAGTCAGGGGAATCTCGCTTTTTCCTTATATTTGAGCTGCAAGTTAATTGTGATGCCGTGAAAGCGAAGTGAACCAAACATTAAGATACTGGGCGGAAGGTTCGGATGCAAATCCCGTTGTTGCCTATGGCCACCCTCAGCTTCACCAAAGCTGAATGACATTTCGGGTAACAGATATTCCTGGATTGTGACACGGCCACAAAATTCAGCCAAAACACTCAACGGCTAATTCATTTTTGCTATTTATTTCCAATACATGTACGAAAATACGAACATATTAGTCCTCATATTCTTAAACTTGGAATAGCTCAGATTATCAACAAAAATACAACAATTTAACGCAAGGAAATATTAAGCATGTGATCACCAAATATGAAATATCATTAAATTTTAATCCATTTACTTATTGAGACTCAAAAATATAAATAAAGCTGCCGGCCGTGCATTTCCTCACAGCCTAGTAGTCGGGGAAAATAGACTAAATAAGACCCGAGGGAAGTAGCTTGGTCAGCATTGTCCTAAAATAGAGAGTGATATTACAACCTGCTCATTGGTCAGTGTTTCCTTTCAGGTTGTCTTTTCGTCAGCGAGACGCGAATCTCAGGACCACTGTTGCTGCAACGCAAGATTAAAATTGAGATGAGGAGGAGGGGGGACCGGGTATTGTCGAGATTGACGAAAGCTAGTTATTGATGGAAAAGGCTCGGAAATACTCGGCGAACATTTTTTATAAAAACTGGAAAATATCCTGAGACGTAAAAATCGTGTCTATTTCACGGTTAGAGAACACCGACCCTATCTGATGGGTTTGTACGGCTAACCGATATTGCTGTGGATAATAACTCCAAGGCACTGATATAGCAATTGGGAAAATCATTAGTTTAAGGACACTAGTATTGTGAAAATAATGTTAATAAGGCAATTAAGTGGGATATGGGGAGAAAAAAAACAAAAGTTTCTTAGGAAAACGTACGCATGAACAAGTGAATATGACAGATGAAGGCCTAACGGAGTAGTGAAACTTCACATCCTCTCGTAGACACAATTTAAAAAAAGGCTCAAATGATTATTTCACTGTTTTTTAATGGACTTAACTATCATTTATCAAGTTAAAGAGATATCCATTATACTCAAGATCCATGTGCTTGTGTAATTCTGCACCTTAATAGTGGCATTTCTTAATAATCTTCAGTTAAAAATAAAATAATTATTTCAATCATAACAGATGGTTATATATAACTTTACCCACTAATGCAAGCATCTGTTTCCTTTTCTGTCGTAATGTTACACAGTTGAGAGAGTAAATTAATAAACCACGTTTAGGATTTTGATTGGTAACATAACACTTCAGAAAATCTTTTAATAAATGATATTTTTAACGTTTTTACCTGAATTCAGAAACAAGAGTTCTCATTTTTTTGTGAAAAGATGCGATTTTAAAATTAAACTACCTTGAGCTTGAATTTCATTACATTCATACAAAAATTGCCCCACATTTTCCAGTGCGTTCTCGTCCAGGTGGATAATTAATTGTTTTCTTTGGCGAACCTCAACCTCTCAACTGTACCGACAATCACTCCTTGGCACGTATGAGGTCTGCAAGACTAGATTACGCAGGTCATGCCTTTATAGGTTAAGCCGACACACCTGCATCATTTATTCTTCATGTTCCTGGGACACGCGCCAGATATTGCACTGCAACGTAGATTAACCTCTAAAACGTGACCCGCTTTGTTACATTTTATGCATTAAATCAAAACCGACACGAACAGTTCTACCAAAAAAATGTATAAAATAGCATGCAAAACTCTTTTAAGCCAAATAACTTATCAAAACATTAACGAAGTAGATTATCATGTGCCTAAATAAAGTTAAAAGTTACAAATATCACGAAAAAACGGAGGATAGCAACAAAACTTCGCCCAGAAATGAACTGAAATTGCGCACAGGAAAGA
Source organism: Calopteryx splendens (assembly GCA_002093875.1). NCBI lineage: Eukaryota > Metazoa > Arthropoda > Insecta > Odonata > Calopterygidae > Calopteryx > Calopteryx splendens. The sequence goes on from LYUA01000693.1 coordinate 659,062, forward strand.
AATCCTTATCAAGGAGCTACTTCTATTAATTTCCTACCGAAAACCGAGAGAATTGTAATTTTGAAATCCCTTTAAGATTGAACATGGGAGCAAAACACGCATTCAAATGTATGAACCTCTATTCCCTTACCTAATAGATGTTCATCACTAGCCAAGCATTTTCCCCACAGTACTGTGGAATATGTTCCAGAGGCTCGCAAACAATGACACAAGATATATTATTAGTCTTCGGTCTCAGTCTTTGCCTTTCATCTGAATTTTTAGGAGCCGGAAGAAATATGGGCCATAGCTGTTCTATAAGCTATCAGCGCCCATGCAGAAGTTTCCGCATTCAATTTTGAGTCGTGATGGATGCCAGCTGCACAGATTTCCTCCTTCACACGATATTTTATAGTCGCGTTTTTACGAAACGACTTACATTGCCCGGTCATATTCCTACGTTAATCAGAGAGTATGAATCACATTGGGTTTTTTAGCGTTGATTAGACATCTATGCTTTGCGAAGAAAGAAGACCTGACAAGAATACTACCCTAAGATCAAGATAAGAAGGTATACTACAAAAAACATGGTATGTAGTCGAATTGGGGAAGATGAACTAATTATTATAGTGCGGGATGACACATTGGATTAAGTGAAAGAATTTTGTTATTCAGGGAGCAAGGTCATCAGCGTCGGAAAAAGGACAGTTACAGCGGAACAGGGATTGCCAGCAAAAAAGATTTACTATCAAAAGAAGTACTTGAATGTGACCATAAGTATTACCAACTAACACTTAAGGATAAACTTATGAATGGCATTCACTCTTCCACGACTATGAGACACGGACGAGGGGAGCAAAAAGGAAAATAAGTAAGGGAGTACGGGTACTAACCCTGTTGGCTAACCTATTATTATTATATTAATGGTGATCTAACGGTTAAGGTAGGCCTCTGATAGACACCCGCTAAAGTAACCCTTTCTTCATTTGCTCATACTCTGCCTCACTTCATTCCATCCAGCATGCCTATCTTTTCCTCCCTCTGCCTCCCCTACCCAACATTCTAACCTCTATCACATTCTACCCTCTATTATATTCTTCAACAATCCAATGACACTCAGTAGGCCTAGCTAACCAAGGTAGGGCAATAATCCGAGTTACGATACCTAGGATTCATACCGTAGGTGCGGCTTTACCATTCCCTATTTCTCTTGCCCTAGATGAAAATTCCGGATACCTTTTAGAACACCAATAAATAACAGGGATTTGTACAGGTACCTAGTTATCGATAAACCGCAGATATCGATAAGATTGGAACTGTGTTACCGGTACCCAGAGATCGCACCCTAGGTATTGGTACCTATTTTTATTCCCCTACGTACCAAACCTCTCGAAATATGATTAGAAGAAATGACAATGTGGTTCTGCAGAAGAATGATGAAAATTATCTTGATACATAGAGAAAGAAATGAAGAACTTCAAAGAGTGCGGGAAGAGATAACCTGGACACGGGCCTGCAAAGTTTACCAAATGAAAAAAACCAAAGGATGAAAGATTTAGGCAGGATGGCCAGAGATGAATTACGGGAAGCATCTGATGGATGATGTCAGTCCAAGGAACTATGAGAAATGAAACACTTCCACAAATCATTCGGTTAATTGATAGGTGGCCCATGATGATTATGATGAGTTAGTCGTCAAATATCGCGCATTTCAATATAGTCTAGAGTCATTCTCGCGCCATTCGAATACGCCCATGAGCGTCGGCATTTCATGATTCTCGCCTTGTACAATTTCTCACATCGAAACACTCCACGAATTTTTCTATCGTGGAAATTATGTAAAATTTAACGGAGAAGCTTTCTAAAATCCCCTGGAAGCAGGAGCTAAAACGCTGATATATCTCTCAAGGGGGACACTCCGCGACTCCATGAAAGGTAGCACTTGTTATAAATGATGTTTTGCGTAAGGTTTTATACGCGTCGTGCCCTTGCTGGGAGAGAACTGGGGGAGGGAGAGAAAGGGCGACTTCAATCCATCGCCCTGTCCTCCCCCTTCAACCTCCCCCACAATGTTCACCCTTCCCCCCCNCCCCCCTCCCCCCCCCCCATTACTCAGGCCAACACCGAAAAATCTTCGTTCACTACGCTCAAACCTACTCCATTATCTTTACTAAGAAACTCAATGAATGCCGCAGCGCAAGATTCGATACTATAGCTCAATTACGATGCATTGATATTTGACCATAAATTACCAGAGCGGCCATTTACATCGGCCGCCGATAATTTTTTTCGAGAAAGCAAAAAAAGAATTGACACAACGACAGAACCGAACTAGGACATTACGAACCTGGATGAGCACAATAGCTATTCTTTAGCTGTAGAATAATAATAAATTTAGTAATCACGGAGGTACAGAGGAAGGCCTAATTAAATTCCTGGCGAGAAAATTCTCAAATCCATACACATAGTTTAAATTCCTCAAGACAAAATAGAAATAAAAATGAGATAATTTTCACAGATTGATTCCCATTACATTCTGGTCAGTCCATAGAATCCCAAAGTTTGGCTGGGCATTCTAGCAAACCTACGCTCACTAATAAAAGAGGCAAATTCTAGATAAAGCACTGGATAGTTTGAACCAAATATGTATTTAAAAGTTCGATCTGAAATTTGAACATTTGAAACAAAGCCGCGTGAAAAAAACCCTGCACCGAAGAAAACGATACGTGCATCCATGGATATAAATCGATAATATCGAAGTGCCGAGCATCGAATTTTTTCAACATCGCCCATAATTTCTCGACCCCTCCTCGTCCCAAAGGCAAATATGTCCCAGCCGCACTG
>LYUA01000694.1:89662-101090 GCA_002093875.1 Calopteryx splendens
TGGTCCAAGCTGTCTAATACATAATACGCTAATTGGCATGACCCAATACTAGAAAAAGTACGGGAGAAGGGTAGCGAAAACGGACAGTGGCTTTCTCTGAGTATTTTAGAAGTGGAATGACACTCACTAAAACGTATGACGCGTAGAAACAATGCCATAGTATAAAGGAATAAATCAAGAAAGAAGGAAAGTCAAGTGCTCACACGAATCTCAGTAAGGTCATTTGACGAGTCAAGCGTTTGGAATGAAAAATTATAAAGGCCGCGTAGTAAGTGAAAAGGAAATAATGAAAATAAATGAAGAGGTTTGGGATAATATTTGGATAAATATTTCGGTTACATGTTTAAAAAATTAAGCTTTTTTATTGTATTTTCATCGGAAATTACTTCGTATTTTCATAATTTCCTTTAATCCATCTTTTAGTGTTTTTCAATAAATTCATTCATTTATTATACTCTCCATTGATATGTATATTTATGTGCAACCATCAAAAATATGAAATAATCTGAAACATGTAAAGATAATGCACCTTCGGATGCATGCATATCAAGATTGATGAATTCGTATAATCCATTCATTTCAATATCCGGTAAGCTTGATGAGAACCTATTTATTAATTTCACGATTCTCTGCTCCTCAAGATTCCTAATCCGCAAAAACGTTTTAAAAACATTGCATCTCAAAAAGTTGCAAACAAATTATATTCTGATACATTTCACCGGCCAAGAAATCTTTCCAAATCGGAAAATGGCCTACTCAAACAGCTCTTGGACTGTGTTTGTGTTGAGAACTGAGGAGTTTTACCCATGTTTACTAAAAGGGAGTGTCTTTTTCAAGGTGAAGATGCCCTCTGCTTGATTTCCTCTCCACTCCCGAAACGGAACTACGCATATTAAAATCTTAAGTGAAACCCTTCCCACTCTGCGTGTTGTTAAAATGAGGTACTGCAGGAAAAAAATACGAATCCATTATTTTGGACTTTTCCAGGAATCAATTTCAATTGCCCAAATTGCAAAACTGCGAATGGTATTCGAGTGCACCAAAGATTGCTCGATGGGAAGCAATGCATTAAACAAAATTCGAAAATCCGCATTTTACTGCGAAGATTCGTCAGTCATTGTATTATTACATGCCCTGTTTTCTGTAAGAGCAGGTATTCTGCTATTACTGCTAATGTTTAATATATAATCCTCCACTTGAAGAAGTGCAGGATTCATCTGTCACTTGGTACAATTTATTTCTTCTTACTTTTCTTATTTTCACATATCGAATTTATCAATATTTAAAATTCGGATATCTCTTACTATTTATTTCTTCCCTTCGATTTTTTCGATTTAAGACAAAATAGTTAGCCGAGATATTTTTTTGTAAATTTGATGTCTCGTTAGTCAAATAGTTCTGGCATAATGTAGTTTTCGGTTTTACAGCATGCATTAACGTGACCAGAAAGTCAACAATAGATACGAAATCGCGGTAAAAGTTTTGTTCTAGAAAAATTAACAAAAATAACGTAATTGAGTGAAATTGAGGGAAAGTTTTAAGACTGGAGGTCTTGGAACGTTCCCTCAAAAAGAGAACGTTCCAAGGGTCCGCATGATAAAAAATTTAATGGACACCACAAAGACCGAACACCTGTGCAGCTGAGTTCAGTGAAGGAATGTTTAAAATAATATCAAAATTGTATTGAGAGAAAAAAATTAGATAACACGTTAGTCATGACTAAGATTGTTTGCTTAACGTTATCTTGAAGGGGAGCCGAAGGTGTTAGAGGGAGGGACACCCATCCTTCCTCCATCCATCCATCCTTTGCCCATTTCACACGCTGCCATAAGATTTTGCAGCAGTAGAGAGATCAAACCTCACCGATCAGACCGACCTTCGGGTTGAAGAATGCGGTTCGAAAATAATACTGCCATCACAATCCCTGAAGCCGGAACTGTTTTAAAGGTTCGATGACTTCTTTTTTTTGGCATAATGGCTGCATTCAGCCGCGCTTCAGCCTGTCATCAAGTGAACGGCGAATGACTCTGACCACCTTCACTCACCTCATGGCCAGTCAACGTGGTCGTTTAAGTCAATTTGCCTGCTTTGTAACTTAGCGTTCACCTCAGCTGAATGCTTCAAATGAGCAGTTTCCCGTCCTATATAGTTTACGGCTCATAATAATTTATAAATCCTTTGATATGGATAAGTTCAAGGAAAATAATATCCGGCATACAAATACTCATGGAATGTGGTAACTTAAGAGCAATAAATATTTAAAAACAAAGCATATCTTTGTAAAGCTAAGTTCAATAAAATTGTGTTTTAGAAAAAAATTGCTTTTTGGACCAGTTTCCAAGTTTATTGTAACATAAAAAAATAAACTGTTCAATTTTTCTGGAACATTTTTACGATAAATTCAACCTCAAGGTCAATTTTGTAATCATTGACTTGAAAAAAATCGAAGGAAATCATATGATCTTTCATCAACACGCATATTAGAGGCTTTCATTTGAAACTTCAATTACGCAGAGAAATGGATAAAACCAGAGTCTACGATGGCAATTCTATGCGTGCAAACTCATTCTATTCTCTATCAATGCAATTTCTACTTACCACACCTAAGTTGTACGCAGTGTTGAGTTTTGGATCTTAACTCCATTGCCATTAAAGCTTGCCCCTGCAAGCTTTTAAGGATTAGATTAGGATTTAGAGGAGGATTTTATACGATATATAGGTATCTGCAGCATTACTTTTTTCATGGAAATTTTATCCAAAGCATCCAAAGGAGGGGTATCAGAATTTATAATTTATAAGCCCCTCTGTAGTTGTTTTTAAAGACTGGAGTCCAGCCACTCTTCACCGCGATAAATATTAGTCTTTTTTGATTTTCTATGATGAATAAGGTATTTAGTTAATTTTAACCGGAGGTTTGGCGTGTATGGTGTTCTGTGGGGCAATTCTCACAGTCAAACTTCCCATTGATTTCCGACTATCCAGTTTGAACGAACGGTTGGAATTACGATAAAAATGTTTCCCTAGCCTTATTTTCTGTTCTTGGAAACGTATTCGGAAGTAAAAGATTCAATTCATAAGAGGTGCTTTTTTATTTATTTTCAGTTCAATATCGAATGGTCTACGCGTGATGCATCTGGAACATCACAGGATCTCAAAAATCCTCGAAAATTCCGAGGCAAGATTATCAAAAGGTTGTCTGTTTAGGCCCAGCATTTCGAAAGGGAATAGGGCGCGGGTAAAAAAATCATAGGCGTTCTGAGTCATCCGGATAAATATATCCCGGACTTGATCGCAATACCCTTCGAAACTCTTGCCGTCTCGCAACGACTTCGGTCGCCCCGGAGTCACGAGCATCCTCTTGGGTCGTGACACCGGCGCCATTCCCTCCCCGGACCCCTCTCTCCCTCACGCCGCCGGCGGCGGCGGCGGCGGCCGGGCGTCGGCTCCGTCCCCCAAAGTGCTCCCAAAGAACAATCGGGTCCGCCATCGAAAGCCCCTGATCTTGGAGTTCCGATAGGACGGAAACGTTTAACCTATGGGTATGGAAAACGCCCGCTCACCCTGCGGTGAATTAAAAGGCCCGGTGTTCCTATGTCGGCCGGGCCCTCGGGCGTCGGGCATACCTATTTATTTTCTCGTAGCTCCCTCGACTTGTTTACCGCCGATTTGTTTTCCCGACAAGGATTAATAATGGCGAATATAATAAAGGATGATACCAGCAGTGATTTAGACGACTTTTGTTTTGGCGTCATTAAAAGCAGTCAAAAACGGTTCATTCATTAAATGGCACAACATCACATTCTAGGCTCGAATTCACGCGCGCGCAAGTGGAATAGTAAAAACAATGGGTGGACGTTCAGCGTTTAACAAATAACCTTTCACTTAACATTAAATTAAATCACCATGTCAATAGTTATACTAATCGGAATTGAGACGCAATAGTTCATAGATAAACCCATATTATGTCACTCTAAGAGCGATGGCTGCGAATGGTAACAATGCTGCTGGAAATTCCATAATGGCGTAGCACACAGTTGCGTGGTCACACCCATGTGTTTCACGCCATGAGTGTCGCCGGATCGCAAATGGATAAATACGGGCTCAAAATCCAGTATGATTTCATTGATAACCTCCAATCACTCGCCTGGAAACTTTACATTTGTAACGCACTGTTCATCGTTACTTCTAAATCCAAGAAGACTACTAGAGTGAGAACTTATAAACCCTGTGCGTCGTATAAGTAGAAATAGAGAAGCAATTGGGTTATATATTAGCTTAAACGGGTGCATTCCCTCACATTCACTGCCGAACTGTTAATCTGCCGCTACCCAAAATTTCATCGAGATTTATGTTCCTTTATGAATCGGGAACTGCATGTATGCACATTAGAATATTAACGTGCCAACGCCTTCATCTCCGTTGGATGCAGACGAAATTTAGAATGAAGTTCATTATCATCAGTCTTCATTCAAAATTGGTGAACCCATAATTGATAGAACCTAATCCTGATTGTCATTGAATTCTGACATTCATCACATGGAGTGTCTCCGTGTATCTATTTTCAGAGGTGTGAAATTCAAGTTAAATCTGCAGGGACGCGAAATTCGTTGAGATTATAAGTTTCAATTAGATGTCAATAATAGATGATTCTATCGTAGATGCTATCAACAAGAATAATACAGTTAGAGCAAACGGTATATAGCTGAATTTTTATACATAATCTATATTTTGAAAAGAAAACCACTTATTTAATATCACTATCGAGATTTATATAGTTGGACAAAAATTAATATGATTAATATTTAGTATTTATAAATTTACTAAAATGAATCACTAGCAAATTTTCCGGAAGAGATCATCGCTAATACAAGTTATAGCAGTCATGGTAAACGTATTAGAAGCCGTAAGAATTATAAAATGAAGATGAGTTATAGGGAAAGGAGTAATGAGATTCTCAATAAATGAGCCGCTCCGTTCAAACCTATTAAGCTAACCTTCAGGTTAAATTGTGTATCTTACAGAGGATTGGTAAATAATTCGATATGGGGAAAGTGAAAACGCTTTGCGAAACTGCGCCCTTGTGGAAGAGGATATACCTATTGAGATGTACCGGATTAATGAAGGAGAAAATAAAAAAAATAATGCTACCAAAAAGAAGGAGGCATTGACTGAGGTTTTTTATGGATATGAAGGGGAGTAAATGTTTAATGATATCGATAAGGAAATGGAGGAAAAAAGTGGTATAGTTCCTTTAAAGTGTTTCGGATCCCTAAGGAGATATTTTTCACGTCCATAGAGCCTTCGAGGAAGACTCATGATTCAAAAATATTTCTTACGATATCCCTTTCGTAAGATGTTTCGTAAAACTTATATAAGTAAAGCTGTCAGAGAGAAGAATAAGCTGACATCATTGTAGTTTATGTACCGCATTACTTATACATCTATTTAGTCTTTCTTGAAATAGAATCGTGAGCCAACCATGCCATGCCCGCGTTGCCTTTACTATCGTAGAAATTTCCACTTTCAAACATTTCGCAAAATCTTTAGAACTTGTCAAGAAAAGATTAAAATTTCTAATATTTAGACCACTCATCAAAATAGTTTATAAATCTCATGACTAATAGATTACAATTTGCATTTCAAGATGACAATTTTCAAAATCTCTTCCAGGTGCCATTATACTTCCACTATAAAACCACTTCCAGAAAAAAATATAACATATGTAGCGTTACTAAGAGCTTAATAAATTGCGCGAGCGTGATGATTAGATCACAGAATATTTCCACTATTTTTCGAGAAATGAGCAAAAACTCTGCCTACCACTCTGGGAGCGAATTAGGGAATGGTCGTTTCCGCGAAAGTTTCGCGAATGGTTACAAAAAAAAAGATACAACTCCGTTTGATTTATTTTTCCATTCCCACCTTTTGCCTGTAATCACTCATGAGTTTATGACGACCAACCCCTCACAATAATCGCTCCTTTCTCCGCATTCATGGCATTTGGATTCCAAATCACTCGGGGAATCTGCAATTCCGACCGGCCGGCTCTCAAGGACGCTCGCAATCAGAAGCACGAGTTCCGGTTTGAGGGGTGAGCCATCACTCGGACAGCTCCATCATAAAAAATAAAATTGGATTGCTCTCGTGTCCTCCGCTTCTACGAGAGTGCTCCCATTTGAATAAGCTCGGATTACCGGCAGGCGTGTAATTTTGAGCCACAAAAAAATTTCTTCGTGATGAATTTTCTGGAGGGAGCAAATAAATTAGGACGACCTGGTCTCTGCACGTGACCTTCAAAAAGTCATTGTTATTTGGAATTGTTAGAATTTTCGAGAATATTGAGAATCTTACGAGTGGATCTAAAAGCGGAGATCCGTAGAGTTACATCTCTATTAAAAGATTTTCAATCATATAGTTACACACATGACATGAAGGAAGTACTCCAAGGCTTGTGCTTTTGATTATTGATTAATTCTGCTGGTCGGAAAATAACGACATAAATAGAGTTTGATAGGTACTATTTTAGCGATAGAATCAATAGTTCTTTTTTCCCTCAAAACATATGTGATGACAACAAATAGTGCAGTTAATATACCTGAATATCTTCATTTTTTAAGTGATCTAATCACACAAAATGGTAAGAGACTTGCCAATGACTGCTCTTTTAATTCTGTGTCTCTGTTTCATTATTTGAGTCGCGTACTAAAACCGTAACTTGCCTGATTTCTCCATCTCCGGGGCTTTATTATAATCAACGATTTAATATTATATATATGCACACATACTATTATTTTTAGCAAGCTCGACTGAATAACGAACTAAATGTTTACACATTACAGTGTGCATAAAGATTGGGCTTCTTAAAATAAAAATTACTTAAGATACTACTCATCCGAGAAATTTATGTTGAGGAATTTTCTCATCCTCTCCTTATCAACCTTCTATAAAGGAAAGATGGTCTTAACGAAAACTTTCACAATATTACAAAAGAATTCCTCCTTCTCCAGTCGTCTCCTTCGCTTCAATTGTTGAATCCTCAGGACCCAACTGCGGTTGGGTTTTCCAGCTTTTACTTCTTAAGCCTTCGTTTTATGTTAATTAGAAGATTTGTATACCCAACGGATAACGTGACGCATCCAGTCCAATCTGTAGTTTCAAAAACCTGTAACAAAAACACTACTTTCTCTTTATGAAATATTTAATACCCTTCATGCTTATATTTCTCAATAAGGATATTTAAAGTAATGATATCAGGCATTATACGATCTTAGCCATTCAAAATAGCCGACTAATCTCGGTAAAAATGCCCATATACCTCGCCCGAAACCTCTGAAAGAAATCTGTCACTTGTTCGAATCGTTTATCACACTCCGCTTGTAAGCACTTGCTTACAATCACCTGTTCCATAGATTGATTTATTTGACTCTTCATAATCCGATCCTTGTAAGCCCATTAACCTACGTTCATTTTTGGCATAGGAGCAACATTTTGAAGTGCACACAATAATTGCTGAATAAATGACAATGGAAATGGGGATAAAATAAAAAATTGTCCAATTTTGCGATAAATCGCAAAGAAACGATTCACGATTCCCAAAGGTTCCTACTAATGAGTTAATTCAAGATAACACGACATATAATATCATCTTTTCTTAGCGAGCACCATATTCGACTCAGTTTGTTTTCATTAATTGGCCTCTGAAACCCACATCATCACTGCATTACTCAGCAAGACAACAAAGTTGAATCTGGAACTTCCTGTTTGCCAGAAAGCTTCAAACACATAACTCCTTTTTCATTTTTTTTACTGTCAAGCAGTTGGTGTTAGTTGAAAATAAAATATAAGTGAACCGAAGCATGGATAAGTACTAAAATATCGAATTCAATAATCATATTTTTTTCAGGTAAAATTGTCCTAATGCCAACTTTAAAATATACCTCCCTACGAAGAGGTCACATTTCTCCAAATCATTCAACAAAATCGTACAAGAAAAACACCTTGAGAAGAAGAGAAACACACCTTCTTGTCGGGGAAGCGGTAATCTCTTAACCAAGAGAGCACAGTTTAATGTTCCCAAAAAGGGCAGTGAAATTCACTTAGGGTACTCTCCAAAAGGTGTTCAAGTAATGATTTAAATATCACTAAAATATAAGAAAACTCCTGGGCACTAAACTAGGTCATCAACTTGAGAAGTAAGCTGATAAAATTTCAAATGTGGAAGAACAAAGTGATCTGATAAGAAATCATTGCGGGAAGGTTTTGTTTTTAAATCAAATCGATCACTCAACTGAGAAAAAAATCCAACTCCTCACAATAATGAGAGAACACTTACCTCGGAGTTACTTACCAAACAAATATATTCATTTTATGGTGAGTAATCATTGCCGATAACTTTTCAGGTCAATGAAATATTTGAAAATATATAAGGATCCTATTAGTAAGTCTCATCATAATCTGGAGTGCATCAATTATTTCTCAGATACGCAAATGGCATATAGGTTTCTGATAGACAGCTGGAAAAATAAGTGTCAACTTGATTGAAAACAACCAAATTATTAAAATATAAAAGGGTACAAGAACTGACGAAGAATGCCCACCCCATTTCAAAAACTGTGCCTCGCGAAATACAACTTTCTACTCAAGGATATAAAAAGCTTAATTTTTGATAAAAATATATCGACAATACCGGCTTGAAAATTAGAAAGTATGCATTGCTTTCTACCTTCGGAGCAAACATTGTCGATACATTTTTTATCATAAACTAAGGATGAAAGGATAAATTCAATTGCTGCTGAAGAGAAACATTGTTTTAACTTTCGGTTTTTCCATGTTAATAAAAATTAATCAAATGATACTAATTTTTTGTAGAAATATTTTATAAAACATCCAGTTTATTTTTCATAAGCGTATCTGCGGACTATCATAGAAAAAAATGCACAAAATGAAAATTTAATGAAATTCAAAAAGAAAAAACTTAGGTGCTTAGAAAGTTAACAGTTGTCAGGAAGTCACTTCCTAGAATAACGGCGCCTTTGCTATAGCTGTCCATTTCAAAACACAACTAAAAATCTAAAAAAACTATTAAATGAATCGTATAAACTTCGTCTTCCCTCAATTATTCTTTCGATCCGAATATTGTCTGGCTTCATCCCTCCATTTTCCCTCTTCAGTCATAACTCTTATACACACTGACAGCTCTTTCATGCCATACCAAAACCCTATCATCTTTCCATCTACGTGAATTTATTAATTCCATGACAGATTTTTCTGCATCGCATCACGCAGAGAAGCCTTTTTTTATAAATCACCAAATCGCATGTCAAAGTGGTCATAAATGTTACTCCATACCTGACGCTTATCCCTTACAAAATAAAACTTCCCTTGGGACCCTCGAACTAAGAAATAAAGATTGCTTTAAATTTTATTAACTTGGTCGTGCATCTTAAATCTTTCAAGGTTGCTGGAACAGCACGAATGAGCTTAACGTTTTGCGAAACATTCATATAAATGTGATTTTACGCACTAGTTCACACAGCGGTTTCATCAAGCGTTGGACACAGATTACGTCTTTCAATGTATTATCGACACGAGTCCTTGAAATTCCCAATTCCATTTTATCCAGAAAAACATGCGAACATTTCTAATTTGAGGAATGATTTTTACGCCTGTTGAGCAAATGCACATAAAAAGTGTGGCCACACAAAAAATGGTCGTACATCGTAAGATTATTCTAAAACTTTCACATCATGACACCGCTTTAATTACCCCAATTTTCATATTGTATTCTTTTTAATTCTATCTAATTGACTTTCCTATCTAATTGACTATCTAATTGAGATTCCCTGAGTATTTGACCAAGCCGAATTAACAGTTAAATAGCCATTTGATTCAGTGATCCGCTGAGAAGGTATAATTTACAAAATGAATTTTCTGCTAGCAATTTTCAAATATAGGTCTTTTAAAAATATTATTCAAAAGTTCGTTCATCATCTGCGTAATAAAGCATGCGATAAACAAATAGACTTAGGAAAGTTGAGTAATGTTTTTGGAAGAATTTTGGAATTAAAAAAATATAAGATTATTTTATTTCATTTTCGAATTTTCGGAAATTTAGCATTCTAATTAAAAAAAAATTAATATATCATATTAAATGGCATTTTTAACTGACTAACCCAATAAAAAAGAGATTCTTTCAGCTTACTTAGCCAGATGGAAAATAAAAAGCACAGACGTGTAATTCACAGCATTGCTCCGTTCCACCAATCAGAGCCCTAACGCCAAATTTTACACCAACGGTGGTTCCCGATCATTATTTTGGTTAAATTTGAGCCCAAGTATGGGTTGAAGGATAGTTGGAGTCGGGCCTGCCGCGTTCAGCCCTGCTAACGTTTCGTGTTAACGAGAGAAGTTGTAAATCAAAGCTACCCTAACGGCATTCAACGGCACTCTTAAAGGTTTTTGTGATATATTTCCTGATCAATGAGCTGTTTAATATGTACTCTCGTTGCAAAAATAACGAAATATTGACACTCGACGCATATTGCAGGAAAATTGAGCATGTCAGGAAATCGCGAAACTTTGAAAACAATCCGTAGACGGTAAGTAGGTAAATGATGTGCATTATTTTTATTTCACTTTTACACTACTATTTTACATGCCCTTTAGAATTTTTCTCCCCGGGAATATTCACGAATGTAATCTATTTTAGTTTCAACTGAACGCCATGGCTTTTATCTATGTAATGGCAGATTGACGGAAAATATAATGTCAGCTCTGTGAAGCAGTACCGCCTCAGTACTGTTTCTCACAGTACAAGATGATATCTCAGTTAATTGAATCGTATGTTACTGAATAAAGTTTTATGAAGTGGAAAAAAACAAAGCAATAACACAAGATGGATGGATTAAATATTTCGGCACTCTATTATGCGAGGAAAATAGTCAAATAGCTGAAGAAGAAGACAACTACCTCAATAAAGAAATCACAATTGTATCGAAAAACAAGTCGAAGAAGCCATAAAGTCACTGAGAAAGAGTAAATCCCCTGGACGAGTTGGAATTTATAATGAAATACTAAAGTATGGATGTTAATGCTTATATCCAGTCCAAGTCCAAAAAATGATGAACAATATCACGGCTTATCACAAGGTACCACAAGAATGGGAAACTGGTATTCTAATCCCATTGTTCAAAAAAGGTGAAAGAGAAAATCCTGAAAACTACCGAGGCATCAATCTCCTAAATACAGCATTAAAATTCCTGAAAACAATAATTTAAAAAATATTTTGAAGAAAAAAAATAAACTGGAATGATGCACTTCAAGGGTTTAGAGGTGGGCGATCATTCAATGACGCAATCTTTATAATAATACAGATTGTTGAAAAAATCTCTTGAATTCAATATCCCCGCATACATGTGTTTCGTGTATT
>LYUA01000694.1:182266-193813 GCA_002093875.1 Calopteryx splendens
ATATATATATATATATATATATATATATATATATATATATATATGTAATAAGGGTTATATGGAAAATCTACAATCAAGCACTTAACGCAGGATTACTCCACTCAACGACCGTTTAGTAGTCTCCAATGAGTTTCAGACTCTCCCAATTATTTCTAACCCTTGTTTTTTTTATTTTAGCGCTTGCATTTGATACTACCAGCCACCTCTCTTCACTTGGCAAACGAGTAGATTTATTAATTTTGAGCGTTAGGTATCCGGTTGAATTTCCCATGCAAGACTATTCACAAGCGTATTAATGATGCTTCATATGTGGCGCTGAAGCCGAATAGACATAAAAACACCACCAACTGAAGTTGTTGTAGAAAATTCCGCTCAGTAAATATTACAATAAGGTATCGATTGATGTAGAGGTAAAAGATTTACTTTTCAGCAGTAAAAAAATATCACTAAGTTGAAAGTTCCATTTACTCACATTTCAGCGTTTCCTCAAAATATGGTTTCTCTTCTGCAGTGACCATCGGGATTTTTATTTTAGTCGATAAAAACGTTTCAAATATTAAATTTTCCGTTTTGGTTAGTGGTTTTGTCTAAAATATGAGCGACTCCATGTCGCTCCAATAATTCAACAAAAACAAAGACTTCATTTTTCGATTTCCTTTTTTTAATTAATTTCAGTACTTTCCCTGGCAATTGTGTGTTTGCAACTTTACATTTAAGTCACATTTTCAGTTGTCACGCCTTTCTTGCCGATATCAAATGCCTACACCCCTCTCTTTTCCCTCCGCAACTGCCCCCTCCCCTCACTATCGTTTTCCCCTCCCTTTCCTCTCCCCCATGTCCCAGCTATCAAATCTCAATCCATCTCCTCTTTTAGCTATCATCCCGGCTTAATGACTGCCAAATTTTGCCACTCCTACGAGGTTCCTCCTGTGGTTCGTGTTGCAGAAACAGATTTGCCATTTAAATAAGTGGACCCCGGACACTAGGTATCATTCAAGTTCATTAAGACCGAAGTATAATTTCACAGTGGCGCAGTGTAGTATTCCTTAATGCAGGCGGTTACATCATAATATTTCCTCTTGGTAAAAATTGGCTGTCTCACTTCCTAATATTACTACAAGTCATATTTTACGAGCACAGTTTTATGGTTCCTACTTATTCATATATCTCGGATATTGCGCTGCACTATCATTTTTCTCTTGTCAACGCTACCTTGTCTCGCTCCACCAATCACAGCTCATTTCAAGGCCGATTGTTTTATTATCGTTTGCAATGGATTAAGAAACCATCCAATTTGAAAACGACTCTCATATTTCTCTAAGATAAAGTAGCATTCATTTGTAGCTTAAAAAACCTAACTGCCGAATACCGTGATAAACTAGTCTAGCAGCATCATTAGATTCAATGTCAGCAACGAGAATTTCCGATTCAAGGTTACCTTGAAAAGATTTTGCAAGATTAAATTACCCTTGGTATGAGTTCAGCACGTCATGGTGACAAACGTCTAAGTGCTCATCCAGAGAGAATATTCTAGTACAGGAATTTGCTCAGAATATCGGGCCCACATCAAAATATGTCTTTTATATTTAAGCCACCATGATGGATAATAATGTGGAATGTATAATCATTAACGGGGACGAAAAGAATGGAGTACCATAAATCAGTTGAAATAATTCTGAGTGACTACAAGGGGATGGGTAGAGTAGAATAAACATAGGAGCAGCTCAAACAAGGAATAACGGACCCTGTAAATAAAAAAATGGGAATGGTAATAGATAATAAGAAAGCAATGGATTACAGAAGAGATGAAGATAGGCAGGAAAAGGAAATGAAAGACTTAAGCTCCGAATTAAGATGAAGGACGTACAAAGAGTGAAACAAAAAACGAATGTGAGAAGCAAATAAGGAAAAAGAATTTGGCGGAAAGAGCGGTGAGAGAACACGGGGAGTTAATAGAGACAAGTAATTTACCATTATTGATATACCACCAAATGACAAACGTTTCATATTGACGTATCACGTGACAAACCATCTAAAATGTCGTAAACGTTTAGATGAAGTTTGGTGAGATCTTAGGGCGCTATGAATGTTAAGCAAAAAACATTGTAAGACCCTCTATGACCGTACTTAAGTTTGACGACAAACTTGCAAAGTTAGGGTCACATGCTATGATTGATATCATTGATATGCACCTTTAATAATGCACACCAATAATGAAATGCAGCCTTTGTAGTTATAACCATGGTAAGATGGGAGAGACTTCAGGGAGTATCAAACCCTCCAACGGAACTCATGGAAGATTTCACACTTATTTGGGCTTTTCTATTCAGATGGACCCACCAAAGGATGTTTTAGAAAACGGGAACTGTGTGTCCAAATGAGGAACAAACGCTCTGTTTTTTTAATACCCCCCTCACCGGTTCCCGGAAAATAATAGGAAGGAAGTTTTGGATAAAATAAACGGAAATTTCCAGTGGTGTGTTCACACGCCGGGAGCGGAAGCTGAGGTGTGCTGAATTTGGGCAAAGGGTGTGGCTCCGTGCAATGTAGTCGAAAATGAAGCAAATTATGCAGAAGGTATGCATGATTTCTCATTGGAAAGAGCAAATCTGGACAAACAAAATAAATGTTTACCCCAAGATTATCTATTGTTATTAATGCATGAAGTAATTTCTTAAAGCTCCTATATACTCATTTATAGTTCAAATTTTTTGCATCAAATATTTGGGTAAAAACCGGGGTTCGAACCTTAGACGAGTATATGCGTTAGTTACCTTATAAACTCGTGTACCTATAGGTCTAATTTTTCAAACAAATTTTTAGGCAACAAATTAGAAGTCGGAATATATACTAAGTCGAACTAAACACGAGTATGAACGGTGCATCCCATCTTTTAACAGTTACAAGGGATTTATTAGAGGACTCAATCGTCTCTGCGAGTGACTGCTTACTATGAAAATGTGCAAATGCATGCATTGCTATAAATTGCCTCTTTCAATATCATATTGAAGATTAAATCCATTTATTTTTGTAGTAATGAACACAAACTTCATTTCTAAAGATATTTATATCCTCTATCAGTGCAAACTGCCTTAATCACAGTAAAGTACACGCAGAGGGGCAGGTGGAACACTCAAGTAGTACCATTTCAATTTAAGTATCATGCAAGTTTTTGCGACGAATTTCCGGTTATAATAAAGCCAGTGTTTTGGCATTTTATTTTCTTCGTGGATCACATCTGAGAGGTGATATTCATTATTTTTTAAATATAAATTTGGTAGTAACTCTCAAAAAATTATCTTTAAATAAACTGTTAGAAAGAGAACGATTCCAAAAAGCCTTTACATCCAGCTGTGTTTTCATGCTTTTTCTTTAGTGAAACAGAGAAACTTAAGATTCGCCCTCGTGTTATCATTATCAATCTCAGGTGTAGCAATTCTTTCTTGAGTTTATCTCAATGCGTGCCAATAAATTATCATCACCATCAGATTTACCCAATTTTGTACCACATTAATTTATTAACAAGTGTAGGGGTCTTTGAAGTCAAAATGCCTGGACTTTCCCGTGTTCACAAGAGCTAATGGTGACACAGGGCTTCCTTCATTATATTTTCTTTCATTATCAACTCTACCTCACCATTATTGCTCATTTATTTTTATTTGTATGTGGTAGAAATGACTTTAATTCATTAATTATCCCCTCATCGAGACATAACCTAATAGGCTCCATTCCCTCTCGTGCAAGAATAATTTTTTGTGTCACGAATTTATAATTCTAATTTAATTTATTTTCTTATATATTTAGTTATATCATATAATATATTGTATTATATTATATTTCTATTCAATATTCAATATTATTATATTTAATCGGGAACTCATTCAAGTTATTCAGAAGATACCTAAGTATTAAGAAACATTATTTGTCCCAAGTTTTGTGCTCCTTATTTTGACTATAGTCATCCCGATTTTGTATTACATGGCTTGAAAAGATATAAAAAGAATAAGGCTGAAGTCTAGGAATAGGTATAGAACAGAAACCAAGAAACCAAACTGTTTTGAAGGCCTGAAAATTCAGGGCCGACGGATGGTGGGAGGCCTACTTCGGCGAGAGATAGGATGGCGAATTCCATCAGCCAGGGTCAACTTTGTCAAATTGGCATAAAGAGATAGGTATTTCACTTATTTCCAAATGCAAATTTACAATGACTAAACATTTCTGCCGCCTCGCTATGCAAAATAATTCACCTTGTCATTTCCGATTTTCGCACAAGAGAATCCCTGAAAACGGCTCGAGAGCTCTCTCTCTCTCTCTCAGGTTGACATGTAATTTAAGGAAAACCAAAAGACTGGCGTGACTCATCTAAGACACTTGGAAGTTAGAGACAATGCACGCTTTTTGGCAAAAGGAAAACACAACGCGATTGTCGAGTGAGTTCATTGGAGAGGAAAAACGGTCGCAGGGCTTCCAGTAGCGGTAAACGTGACGTGGGGCTTCCAGAGTTGGTCTTGGTCTGAGACAGTGCTCCAGGAAAGGTTCTGAGCTAAAAGGCTAAATTGGGAGCGTGAGAAGGAAATACGAAGCAAAAAGTTTGCGAGAAATTGCTATTCATATTCCTTCCGCTACCTATTATTTCGAGGAAAAATACAAATTAGTTCAAATTTTATAATTTTGTACAAATTAGAGCAGAATAGTTTTTTTTTCACAGCGTGAATTAATGCGACGTTTTTCTAACGTAACTACGCAATGTTGAGATACCAGTAGCTAGGCTTAAATTTTTAAATATTCATATTTAAATTTGGAAGGTAGGCGCGTGAGCTTAAATCAATAAAAAATCACACAGCAATCCACACAGCACAAAAGCACACAGTTAGGTAGATGAGAGTAGAGCTCTCCCAGTACTACCAACGACGTTTGAAACTCATACTTCAGGGTAAGGGCCAGTTCCTTTCTCTCTACCGCCTGCGATTTCCCAGGATGACCTGAAACCCGAAAAATCACACAACTTGGGTGAAGCTAAGGATGCCCAAAAGCGTCACGCGGAATCGAACCCGGACTCTTTGGTTAATGGTTTGCGCTCACACCACTGGTCTACCACGCCCCTTTAATCAATAACGTAGACAAAATTAATAAAGAAAGAAATGTTTTATACTTCGGAAATGAATATTTTTATGACAACTCATAAAGTATTATTCTTATTTGGTTCTTCCTTTAGCTCTCAAAGACAGGAACTGGGTCACAGTGAGAAATATATTTTTTGAATTTGCTATTAATTGAAACATTTTCCATTTTAGATAATTTTCCTAGCCTTGAAGATTCACTTCCACTGGTAAAATATTATAACAATTTCGTGTACGGATTTATATGTTCCATATTCAAACTGATATTTACTTATTATGCTTGTATAAATGTAAGAATTTGTAGGTTAGCTCAACAGCGGCAAAGTACAAGAGCAGAAACTATTCTTAAAGTTAATTTTTTACTGTTTAAGACTTATTCGTTCATAGATTCATATGGCCATTGATCATTTGTGAGATTGGTTTAAAGGAATATGTCGGTACAAAACAAAAGACACACTTTTTTCAGCGCCTTCTAAATAAAAACGGCACTAATCGGTTAATGGATTGACGGAAGCGTAAAATAGCATTAACCTGTACTGTTATTTCAATTTTAACCTCGAAATTTTGACATTCAATTATTTTTACAGAATATTTTCAGTGCAAAATGATCACCCTCGCTGAAGTTTCTTTTAATGCACGAAAGTTTAAGTTATGAATACTTAATATTGCAACATTTTAAAATTGTATTTCAAAATTTTTCTACGCTTAACCTGGAAATGCCCGTGCGCCTCTTAAAATGGCATGAATTAATGAAAAGTTGAATAATAAAGTATTTTAAGAGGAATATGAATTTAATGTAAGAGAACTAACTTATTCTGAAATATGATTTAAAAAAGGAAGGAGTAATTTCACTTCTCCAAATGGTCGAGGAAAATACACCTAACACGTTTCCACACACAAATAAGCAGAAAGTTTCATTGACGGGTGGATACACGGATTCCTTGTTACCTCCTCTTTCTCTCTGCAAACCCTGCGTTTTCCCTGGGACATGCCGAAACTTCTCCCTATAATGCAACAACATTACTCTCTTATCGGCAAAAAATTAGCCATTGGAAAAAAATCCCTCCGGATGGTGGGAATGTTAGAATCGATACGGTCGAAACCGCAACTTTTCGGCGTCGACGGGAGCGAGCCGTGACGCGGGGATCGCCGCGCGCCGAGGGGAGGGGCGTGAGGGCAGAGGTGCCGTGCGTGCGAGTGACGAAACGAGACCGCTTTGCCGAGTGCAGGAACCAGCGCGGCGGCGGCGGCAGGCTGCCGCACGAGCGGCGAGGGCGAGCGAGTGGGTCATCGCCCCTGACGCCGCGCGCCGTCCCCGGCCCTCTCTCGACTTCCTCCCCGCGGAGCCCGTGTCGAAACGATCGGAATCATGCAGGCGGGGTGCGTTCCCATTCGAACCGACGCTTCCATTGGGCCCTCGTCAACTATGCGTTGAGGACGGACGTCGAAATAAGATGCTGGACGGTCCCAACCACCTCCGTGTTTTCGTAAGTGGTACATTTGAGACGCCCAGGCATATTTTTACGGCGATGGGAGGGGACGCTCACTGATGTTATGCAACGAGGAAATCTCCCCAGTGCCGAAAATAAATTTTCCCGTGCCCCACTTCATTATTTTGAAAGTATTATCTCTGTGATGAAACTATGATTGAGAGATAGAACCTAAAATTATCTAATAGCAAAACGCTTTCCCTCCTGACGAGATCACTATTTATAACAGTCACCTGAAGCAGCAATAAAAGCTTACCCACATAATTATAATATGACTATATAATTATATTTAAATTGCCAAAGGAATGGCTCCAGTTGACCATCATATGTATTAATACCATCATCATATATATGGTTCGAAATAGGTTGGTGGTTCGAACCCAGGTCGTTCGGAATGCCATCCATAAAAAAATACACGCAAAGTTTGCTTTTATCTCTTGCAGGCTTTACTTCCTTTACAAATTAAATTAGAAACAATGACTCTTTGAAATCGAGACAAGTGCCTTATGAAGTGAAATTAAATAAAGATTCTTATTTAGTCATGGATTATGTATGATTGGAAATTTCTAGCAATAAATTTTATCATGATTGATATTTATAAAAATGTCTAGTTTAAAGTTATTTTTGGTCAAGTTTTAGTTAGTTACTACTTTAGTTTAGTTTAAATACATTTAATTTAAATTGCGTTTTATCATCCTTGATGGGGGGTTTACTGCTTTGAAATAATGATCAATGAAGGTTACTTACCAGCTACTACGTTAGTCCTTTTCCTAAGATGAATCAACAAATATTTCGATTGACCATTTTTTAAACTTTGGGTTAATATATAAAGGTAATAAATCAGAGAGCATTGATCCTTTTTCCTTATTCCAATTTCGGTAAGAGAAAATTTCATGTCAGAGCTTAGACACACACATCAAGCTGCAACTCATGCACTGCGACGATCTGTTCTGTTTCCTATAGTGTAATTAAATATAAGTTTCAGAATTAAAATGCTGGCTTGAGAAAAAAAATCAAGAAGACAAATTCTGGATTACTATTCTCAAGTGATAGTGGTCAGTCCTCCTGGTGGTCTCCTAACTTTAAGCGGTGAAAAATACTGGAAAATCATTACCTATTCCGAGTCCCAACAATGTGTATTTGGTAGGAATATAATGATGATTCCTTGATGACGAACTTGCCTCAGTGATAGCATGGGACAGACTAGCATGCAAAGTGAGTAAACATGACTGCAGAGATATTTCTTGAAGTAGGTATTTTCCAAACAGGAAATGAGACATGATCGCTCTTCACGTTGGCAGTCACCTCACGTTGGTGAGGAGACCAGCAGTCTTCTTGGAATTCCAGCACTCTTTTCTGTTGTTATGTGGCAGTCCTTTTTTTTCTATTTACGTCGCATTTCAAGTGAAATAATACATTTTTATAAGGCCGTTGAACTTATCCTTAACCCTCACCCCTGTTTTTGATGAATTATTGTCCGTTTTCTTGCCGTTCTTTCCAACTTTCTCTAAATTAACACCTGTGCGAGGAGACCTTGGAGGCTGTCCACCAAGGACTTGGCATTTTGACGTGAACCAAACGATTCTCGTTAGATTTCCTCAAAATAGAGCGCCAATTAACAGAAAGCCCTTTCCCAAAAATTTCGTGAGGCGCCAAAAAAAAAATATTCAACATTTTTGAGTCAAAGCTGTAGACAGATGTTTCATATTTCTCTTGAGTTCCATTGTCCAGGTATCAATTCTACTTTTGTGAGCATAAATTTATCTGGAATTAATCCGTTTGGGAACTCATTTTAAGTCTTAAAATTTTCTTTTTTAGCAAAATACGTAATTAGTAATCGTAATTGGATTTTTATGAGTTACTCATTTTCTTAACATTATTCGAAGCTAGGAAATTGTATCTCTAAATGACGCAATGGATGGTACTTTCTAATTCCAGTAGATCTAGTTTCGGTTTTTCATTATCCCAAGGCCAATCCTCCTAATTCACTCTACGGCTCTTTCTGAGATCATGCTTGTTTTTTAATGTGGCTTTATAGTTGACAAGCGGATTCAAGCTAAATCATTTGATAAAACCGCCCTACCACCTATGTATTTGACTTTGTACCTAAATGATTTAATGAGAAGGTTTACTACGAAATCTATTTTTAAAGTTATTAGTTGCGTTAATCTCTGAAACAAAAATCATGAAGCAGTAAATTAATTTAAGATCTCTTACAGTCCTTATATTATTATTATAGGGAGGACAAGGATACTTATATTTTTAATTAAGTAATGTTATGAATTTAATTTTAAATAAGTATTTTCATAAACTGTACTATGCAGTTTACAAGAACGTACGAAATCATGTATGGATGGGAATACATATTTGGCCCCGGTAGATATTCGGCCTTTTTGCCGTATTTAAGTACATTAAAACAGTTAGACATACAATAAAAATAATTAAGTAGGTACGTAAATACACATAAGAAATGCCAAATCCGAAAATACAGAAAATGCGAAAAAGAGTGCAAAATAAGTCTCAATTTTATTTGTTAAGTACACCAATATTTATAAGGCATATCATATTTATATGTATATTACATAATATATATTACATATAATATACAATAAAATACATTGATTAATTCTTTGCCAAAAAGGAATATGGCTTTTTTCTACTATCACGCAAATCCTATTTCCAGTGACTACATTATCAGCTGCTATTGAATATACATTATGGTTCCACTAAGTCAAGACTTGTACATGTCGGCGGGAGCCATGATATTTAAATAGTTCTATATTCTTAATTTATTCTTTATTATCTCTACTACATAAATAAATAGTGATATTTTTTATTTTCATACAGTTTCAAGTGATCATTCTCATGTTCTTGGTTGGAATATTCGCACCACCATGGTGCGAATCTCATTCATATTATACAACCCAACGCCGTCGGAAGGATACCCACTTCTCTCCGTTCAAGAAGGGTTTTCGCATTGGCAGGGTTCCTCACTAACCACGGGTCGACTTAACTGCGTTTAAGTCTCCCTCCGGTTACCAGTGACATATCCATCGGAATTCTTTCCAGAGATTCAATCGTTGCTTAATGAAATACGATCCCATTACCTCCACTTTAATAGCGAACATTTGGCAAATCGTGCCACCACGGCTCGCAGTCGAGGAAGCTGCCAAGGCTTTTGGGAATTCTGCCGACGACGCGTCCCCATGCACGACCGAGAGAGGTACGACACCGGAGGAATCCCTTATCACCTCGCGGGAGTTGGCGCCCTCGACGATGGTCGCTCGCTCGCTCGCGGTGGGAGTTATTCTCTCCCGGGAGTCGAGCATTCAAGAGTAGAAGAGGCCCCCCCCCCACTTCCCTCGGATAAAGGACTAAGAATAAAAATGAAAGTGTGGGATTCCCTCCTTAAGGCGTTTAACCAATTAACCCTTCGCGCTTGTGAAGGAACTTGCTCGCGGGAATTCGTCCGAGTGACATTTACCTACTCGTCTTCAAATAAGGGACGGTGGGTCGTTTCCGCTCTTCTGGTATGTGGGAAATAGCAGCTAAAGCTAAGTGGGAAAACGCTTGATAATATTAAAAAGTGTTTAAAACTAAACCATGGGAAAGTACCGTGTCATTTTACCTATACCTATAAAAAATTTCCAAAATGAGATGATTTCAAAAGAGTATTTTATGATTCAAAATGGAATTAGCTCCTACGTTGCACAGGAAAGGGGAGTAAAATCTAGGGAGAAAAATGTGGCTAAATACCTGGTATTTATATACAGGGTATAGATACACCTGGTTTAATGCCTGGGGACATACAGATCATCTGTTTCCACTTCAGCAAGAACTTGAGATATGTTTGGACGTGCAAAAGAAAATTTATTGTACATTTGTCGGTTTGGAGAAGGCATATGACAGATTAAGTACAGGAAAGCTGCGGTAGCTTTTGAGCAAATATTGAGAGGGTGAAAGATTATTCAATGCCATAAAAGCGAGACATGAAAATAAACCGTAAGAGTATGATTGAATGCAGCCTTGAACTACTGGTTAGAAATAAAGCGTGGTGTGATTAAGGGATATGTAACATCACCATGGCTGTTCAAAATGTTCATGGGTAAATGGGTGAGAGATGTTTAGTGTAATGGAAGTGTAAAGAAACCCATCCTATTGTACGCTGATGATGCAGTATTGTTGGTTGGGATCTCAACAGATTTTAAGGAACACACGTATAATAAGGCTAAATGCTTCAGTAACGAAATTAGTCATGTTTAATAAGAAAAATGTGAGGAATGATTGCATGGTGAGGATAAAAATTGAAATTGAACAAGTGTATAATTTTGTATGTACTGAGAAACCTTTTGCGAATTATGGCAGTATTGATGAATAGATTAATAGACGAGCGAATACCGGTAAGAAGGTTGCTGGAAGTATACTTGTATATAAAATATCAGCATTTGAAAGTGCTCTCCCCCATCGAATTATTCCATGGCAGTTAAAATTAGGTATGCTGGAATAAGTGCAAATAACGACAGGATCCTGTGGGCATGGGGTAATTGAGGAGCGTCTGTAGTTATGAAGAATGTGATACCAGTAAAGGACAACAAGTGTAAGTACTAAGGTAACAGACAAAAAGTATGAATGAAGCGTGCTGGGTTGGAGTGGTCATGTTCGGGAAATGAACTGAATCACTAGACAGGTATTTGAGAGAATGGTAATGGTTTGAGAGGAAGGAGTTAACCAAGAAAGCCTTGGGTGGATGTGGTTACAGAGACTCTCAAGATAAGGGATATCTGGAGCCTCGGGAACAGCATAGTGCAAATACGTATGAAACAATGTATGAACGTGAAGGAGCAAAAGAAATAGATATCCAAGGACAGAGCATAGGATTATCATCATTGGTGGAACTGTCTTTCTACAGGTTTCAACTGGATGTCCTCCATCGTACT
>LYUA01000694.1:217965-231240 GCA_002093875.1 Calopteryx splendens
CCCCCTCCCCCCCTCTCTCGCGGTTTTGTGACCTCTCCCGCGAAAGTTGGCGCGGCGGCGGTGACGTCGGCGGCCGCTCTCCGCGAGGGGCAGGGGGCCGCCGACGACGCGACGGCCGGCCCCGGTGTTTCGCGCGTTGCGAAAACGGCCGGGAGATGCTTGCCGGCGATGTGTTACCTAATTGGCTCTCGCGTAACAGGGAGCCGCCCGCCCGCCCGCGCGCGCGCGCGTTGTGACTTGTGTAAATGTCCGTTTCTCCCCGGACGGTCGGACGTCGTTTTCCTGCGCCCAAGGATGGAGAAGATGGAATCGCTGCAAGGCCGTGGGAGGTTGGAGAGCCGAGCCTTGCGTGTCCGCCGATGGACAGCCGATCCTTAGCCGACAGTTGGAAGAGCCATCGGTGAAAAGAAGTGAAACTTTAGTTAAATCATTGCTTACTTACTTCTGTCAACCCATGTATTTGGTCTCAGTTCCTTATATTTTTATACATTCTGTCTACTTTTTTCAACTTCTTAATTATGCCTTCATATCCTTAGGCTGTTAAATTTCGGTCCTCTATTAAACTCTTAAATTATGGTCCACATGTTATAACTGTTAAACTTAAACCTTTTTGATATTCAATTTTTTACTTTTGTTTGATAACGGCTAAACTTTCTACACTGATTTGAAAAAGAGACATAAAATTTGTCTCAGCGAATGGTGGTCTTTCGGTCAGGGTAGTTTTATGATGGACCAAGGAACGAAGCACTGGTACTCTGCTACGCCCCGAATTTCACGACACTGGATACCCAAAGACCACATATTAAAGCAAACATTTTTTTTTCGACTCCAAATATTATCTTCCAATCATCATTCCGTTCGACGTGCCTTCTCGCCTCTACTCCCTCTTCCTTGTTTATCCAAAATTCTCTCCTCCATCATAGTCTCCAATATCCCATTGACTCTCCGTATGTCCCGTGTCTACTTTTCCAACAACCTTCCCTCTTAACCTCTCCTTCATACATTTCCCGTTCGTTCGTTCCATCTTCTCCATTCTTCTCCAACCCCAGTATCTCAAAATCCTCCAGCCCACGTTCATCCTATTTCCGTACAGACTAAATTTCGGAGCCATAAAAAGCCACGTCCAACCACGAAGTTATAATAACAATTTAATAAATGAGGTCTTTCTAAAGAGAATCCGACTTCAGACTGTCAAACGACGATCTTTCATCACAAAGTCTGCAGCCATTTTTGAATCGGTTGAACCACTCCTTTATTCGGGTTTCAACCATGGTTTCATCTCCATACACTTACCGAATCATACGAGTGGTCTCGGTTTCGGAATCAACAATCTTTGGGCAAAACTTGATGCAGCATCTCCACTCTGCATGTTCTTTCACCTTGAGCGAACTGGAAATCCGAACAACGTGTATTTCATTACTTCACGTAATGGCTACCAAGCTGTAACTGACACGCACAATGGTGGTGTGAAAATTCAGGCGAAGACATGAAGGTATCTCCCTCCAATACAGAACGTGGTTCCACCTTAACGTGATGATTTTGCGCATAAAAATTTAAGGTCGGATCCTCTTTAGACAGGCCTCACATGAATGATTTCTGATTGGAAAGAGTAAAACTGGTCAAACGATATTAATATTTGCCCTAAAATTAAATATAATTATTCACTCATGAAGTACTCTTTCAATCATTACTTCTTCAATCTTTACTTCCCAAAAGTTATTCAGCGCCAGTGGAAGTGTCCCACGCATGGTGAAAGGCTTACGGTGTTATTTCCTCAAGCAGTGAGACTAATGTCACTACCAAAGAGGGAGGAAAATCACTAAAGAGTTGTCGAAGAGAAATGCAACTTTCTGAAATCTGAGGTTAAATGGCCATTATAAAATCATTGGGAGTCGAGGAACCATCGCGCCAGGCCATTAAGTCATGATCACCAACGAAGGCGCTTGTCAAACGTCTTATGCAATGTTCCTTTCAATTTGAGGAACCTAAAAGAATATTCATCATACCATATTTTTTTAGTGATTGATGAAAGTTATTATGCCTACACATAACATGTGACGAGGACATACCGCAGCTTGTATCATTAAAATAAATAATTTTCAACTAAAAAAAGGCTTGAATAAAGTATGTGTTGATAGTCAAGTAGTGTACTTTCTATCGCATACTCGGTTCTAATATTTTATTTCTTGGGTCCCTTTTGTAAGCTCTAATGCAAACCTGAAGAGATTAACATAAAGATGGCATATGGCCACCATTATAACCGGATATAACCACTGCAGATAATAAATGAAACAGAGCATGACTTAATCCATATTGATTCCTTGTTTTATGTGCGAAAGAGACAGGAAACCTGTGTGGAGGCTACTATGACAAAAAATGTTTGAGTAAAAAAAATATTCGAGATGGATATAACTAAAATATTATCTCAATGTGTAAAGGCTGGACGCATTCGTTTCTATTGTCTTCATTAGCGTTTGAAATTAATTAATTTATCTTTCAAACAGTCGTGATTAATAGCCTCGTGATCACGCAGTATTACTCTTGTACATGCTTTCCGTCACCTCGTAACGAAACTACTATCATCGCTATCAATTATTATGCGATTCTTAAATAATCGGGACTCACTTGCCAAGAATGCGCATGAACAAGAGACGCAATGAGAGGGGAATTTTTTTTTCCCCGGGTGGTTAATCCGTGCTGAGTGGCGTAACCGTGATGGATAGGGGAAACGCTAAATTGCACAGAGTTGCACCGAGCGTGGGTGTGCGTTGTGAAAGAGGCGGGAGGGGGTGAGGTCTCTCTCGGAAGGGGTTTCCGATATCCCTCCGTGGGGGTGAGGCGTGATGAACCTCACTCGAAATGGCTATGTCTTGAGTTGGGGATGAACATACTCTCTTTATTGGTTTCTAATTAAACACTTGAGAGAGAGAGAGAGAATTGATGAGAGCGGGTAGCGGTGACATCGAGGAATGCGGTCGTTTAAGTTGCAACGTTAGGAGAAAAAAAGAAGAGCATTGGCGAAAGGAGCATGCACAATAAGAAGTGGATTGATGACAGTTAACGTTGAGTAAAGGCGGAAAGAAAGGATTAGCAAAAACTTTAATATCTAGCGTATGTGCATGGAGTCGAAACCGGGTCTTTGAGTCAAGAAGGGGAGCTTCGGTTGGAAGCTTTTAAGATGTGGACATGGAGAAGAAATGAGAGATTAAGGTAGACCGGTGACACAGTTTAAATAAGTTGGGAGAAGAGATGAAGTTGCTAAACAAGCTTCTAAGAAGGAAGAAAAAGTGGGAGGAGGTCAAAAACTATCCCAGTCGCAGAGAAACTTCATAAATATTAATGCTGTAAATATTCCAAAAAGCTATTTTCTCGCCACAGGTACTGGAATGCTAAAGGCTGTAATAGTAATAATACTTTACAATATTATGTATACAACGAGGACTTTCTTGCTGCCGACTTGTCTAGTGCTTTCTTCGTGCTTCTTCGAGTGAAGATCTTGAGGTTGCAATCCTTAGGCAGGGTCGTCCATCTTCGCATCTTCACTCTTACTTCGCATGGCGTAGTCTTGTTGCCACATTTTGGCCCACGTTTCTTCTTTGTACGTCTTATGGGGTAGATTCACTTATTCTACAAATTTCAATTGCAAGTGTATAGGCAGAACCTAAATATTTCTGGAGTAGTGTCTTTTTTGTCACCCATGTTATGCCAAATGTTGAGCCTATCCTTTTCGCACTTAATACAAGTCGAGATGCTGTGGTTAGCCGTATCCGGAGTATCACAAGTTTCGCACATTTCGTTTTTTGATTTGAGGAATCTTTACAGATAATCTCTAAAGTTCCCGTGTTCTGATAATAATTAAGTTTTCTATGCATTTTGAATTTGAATTGTACCCTAATTTCTATTATTGGGAAGGTTTCTTTCGTGTTAGGGCTTGAGCTGCTTTCTTCCCACTCTATTTGCCATTGAAGTTTTATTTCCAAGTCTATAAGTCCTTTTAGATTTTTGATTGTTGGCAAATTTAGGTAGGTTATTTCTAAGTTATAAAACATGTACTTGGGTTATAAAAAAACAGGGAAAAATTCTGTTTTTGGTTTATTCGTTCGTTCCTTGGCGTGATTTTATTTTTACCCCTTTTGCTATACATCGCCACTTTGATTCAAAGTTCTTTATTTTCTGCATTACGAAATTTTGTTTCTGTTTTGTTGACTCTGGATATGAATACTGAATAACAGATCGATTCTGCTTAAATATATCAATGACAAAAAATGTTGCAATTAAATTCTGTAAAACACTAAAGTCTATAACTTAACCAATTATTTTGCTCACATTCAAATATCCCTGAATAGCAATTTAAAAATTGCTACAAAAAATATCAATTAAATTCCATAGCTATTTTTTTCTGCAAACATTTCAGCTAATTCGTCGTTAATACTATGCTCAATTTATAGGTATTTATAAGGCGTCTGAAAATTATCCAATTTAAAATATTTTATTATCGAACTCAGATATTTTATTTTTGGCACCGTATTTACCGATTGGTACCTAAATCCTCTTTGAAAGTGGTTTATACCCCGAGAATCAGATACAATATTCAATTTTTTAACTGAGCGAAAAGAGAAAACACCCAATTCTCTTATAATGAAGTGCTGTTTAAAATTTCGGGTTCGAATTTGCCAGCAGGGGGTACATTTTTAAGTGAGTTAAAAACTTGTATAATTTACTTTTAAAAATTCAATGAAAAACAGCACAATTTTCCATATATTAAAATTAACCAGGATAAAAATAAAACCGAAACCAAATTTATTTGCGTGCGTGCACGGAGCGTTATTTCGACACCTTTTATGTTTCAAATAAAATAATACCATACAAATTTATTTGGTTTCAAATTGAAATCTAGTGTAAATAACAGTAATATTTCATTTTTATTCATCAATAGGTCAAATGTTTTACCTTTTCTTTCACTGCAAGTACATGTACTTGCATAAGTGGAGGGTGTAAGTATCATAAAAAATGACATTAAATTCTTACTTGAAAATAACTTTCATCATGCTACTTGTGTAGTTTCATTGAACAGTGATTAAATGGTGTGTTGAAGGAACATATTACCGATCTGATTTGAATAATTTCAAATATTTATATCAATTACATTTTTCGATTAAACTAAACAAAATTATTCCATCTATGTGTTGATAACAGAGTAAATATTTAGCATATTAACATATTTATTTAAGTGAATTTTGGTTTATCTTACTCTGTCATCTCCACTCGCGATATTTAGAGCAGAAACAACTCTCTGGGTAGTTTTTCATGCCTCGTCTGCTCTCCCGATTACTGGTTATGCAGGTGACTTCATACAATGACCTTCGGGAAATTTTCTTTTTACATGTTAAATTATTTTGTCTTTTAGCTTAAAGCGTCAAGTATGGGTTTCTCCTCATGACTATGTCGTATGAAGCACAATATCCTTTTGGTGTTACAATGTGATCAAAGAAATAATTTATGGTAGTCATAATGTTGATGACATGAAGCTAGACGTATTGCTATGAATTTCTATCAATTTCGTAACAAACTATGGTGATCGTTCAAAGTTTGGAAGATGTTTGGGCATTTAATCATTGGTCCGTTCGCTGGCACCTCAGATTTAAAATCCAAAGTAATTTTGCACGAAAAGCACATTACAACTAATTTCCAAACACAAAAAAAAATATTTCGGAAAATCAACTGTTTCTATCATTCTGAACTTCAGAAAAGGTGGGAATAAAATTAACAGAATTCCATGATCCTATCTGAAATTCTGAAATAAGGGGTGGGGAATAGCAACTTTAAAACTACAAATTAATCAACTAACTTTTACACTACATTAACTAACATTAATTTTAAGAAAATGGAAAGAAGACAAAATCCCAGAAGAGTGGTAGAAATCAATTATAGTCCCCATATGCAACAAGGGAGGTAAAGAATTATGTAGCAATTGCAGAGGTGGGTCACTAATTAGTAATGTCTACAACGTAATATCAAGGTGATTCAGGAACGCATAGAGTAGAGCAATGATCCAATTATAGAAGATCATTAAGTTGGTTTTATTAAAAAGCGATCTACAACAGATCAGATTTTTATACATAAAGTATTTAACAGCAAATATTGTGAATATGAAAAAGAGTTTCATGGACTCTCCATAGACGTTTCTAAAACCTATGGTTGTGTAACCAGATGAAGAATTTTGGGAAAGATGGATAGGTTTGGTATCCCAATGAATTTGATGGGATAGGCAAAATCAACACCTTGTGAATCCAAATGTAAACTTAAAGTAGATGGAGAGTTCTCGGAAATATATGAATTTTTTACTGAGGTACGATAAGGTGATAGACTTTCGCCGCTATTATTTAATATAGCTCTTGAAGACGCCTTACAGAGAGTATGACAAACAGTAATAGGATAAAAAATAAACGTGGTTGTACATACTGATAATGTTACGTTTCTTGCAGATCAGTCAAGGCTCAGTAAAGACCTATCCCTCAATCTTTTCACTAAATTTCGCATTGCCACCTTCATAGGTAATAAAAGAACTGTTGCTATTCGTAAAGTATTTGTCAACTAACAATAAAAGAAAATAAAAACATTAAATCTTAGTTGGCGGTTACATAGTACTACAACTTGTAATCATCTTTCCCATTGTAATACACAATGAGTTGGGCATTCAAATTTGAGGACCATGGATTGCTACATTAATATAATTATTAATGAATGGTATTCTACAGGTTAGGTAAGGTTTTTGATGGACACAAGACGTCATCACAACAACCCGCACTTCAATAACCCATTCTTCATTTCCGCATATTTTCCTCAACACTTCATTCCATCCAACATGCTTAACTTTTACTCCCTCCGCCTCGCTTACCCAACATTCAACCCTATAACACAGTCTTCAACCATCCATTGCCACTCAGTAGGTACGTCCAGCATTAACTTTTCCTATTTTGTTTGGATTTCCCCCAATAGCCTTCTTTCCTCCCCTACCATAACCAAACCCTCTTCGTTCGTTTTCCTTTCCGCCAATTTCACATTTTACATCTTTCTTAACACCCACACTTCAAATGCCTCCAATTTATTCTTACCATTTGGCCTAAACGACCAAGTTTCTGAGCCAAACAAAACCACGCTCCATACCAAGTCTTCACTAGTTTTTTCCTTACATCCTCGTCAAATTAAATATTAATACAAACAACATTATTTCAGGACACTTGAAAAAAATAGGTAGGACGAAATGTTTATTCACTGGTGAATAGATGGCCTGATTCAGCCAGTAAATAATTCATGTAGAAATAACATTTATGGTCTACAGCTCCTTAGATCCTATCATGACACCACGGGAAACGAATTTCATGAGAGACTTGGTACGAGAACACTGAAGGTAACATTTTTTTCTTCTCCGTTGGATGGAATACTCTCAGAAATTTCAAGATTATGTGTATTTTCTTGTAATCTTGGTTTCGTTTTCTGTCTCCAGGCAATAGAATACGGATGCACGACGGAATTTGTTTTATCTTCAGATATTGATTGAAAACAAGCGACTAAACATTTTCCACCTGAAATTCCCATTTATGGTCAGAGATTTTTATTAAATTTCGCTTCAAGTACCTATCAATTATGGAAAAATTCTTAAATTGGCTTCTTAGCTTTTATATTTTAAGTGCTTTTCAAATGAAATTTTGTTTGAAAAGGCCTTGTTAGCAAGTACTGTGCTAGTAGACGACTATTTTATCTAAGACCATCTTCGTGATAATCACTGGGTACCACGAGAGATATAATAGAGCATAGTCTTCAAACGGTTACAATAGCGTGAATTATAAACTTCGTGGCATGTTTTCAGGTGACACTTGGTGTCACTTCAGTTTATGAATAAAAATAAACTTAATCCACTACAACAACCACTTGTTTTTTTTACAAAGAGAAACGCCTTACTGGAATTTACTAATCCATCAGATTCACAGCATAAACTGTCTGAAACATTTTTTTTAGATATTTTTTAAGTGTGCGTACGCCAGACATGCGGTAAGCATAACATTTCAAAAATAATCATCAATGATAATCCCTTGTTTCTCCTTAGGAATTCCTCCCCAGGTGCTCTTCAGTCGTCCGCGCGGAATTGGGTAAAAAAAAACGTTTTTCAAGACGCCTCAGGCCTTAGAGAGCATACCCACGGGAGGGAGGGAAGGAAAGGATTTTTTTCTTTATTAAGGCGGCGACGGTCTCCTCAAAGGGTATGGTTTTATTACTTTCGGCGAAAATCGCCCAAAAGCGAACTTGTTATCTCGTCAAAAACCCCACCTCAACACGCCCGAGGTTGACTTCTCAAGGAGGAGGCAAGTCGCCTTGTGAACTTGAAATTTATTTGCGTCGATGGTCCCATGGGGCTCGGAACCGTCTCCATTGGGAGCTCGCCATCAGAAAATCCTTCCCCAAAACCTCGCCCTTGGCAACAGGAGGCATACGGTCTGCTCGACCGCCTTACATGCATGTAACGCACAAGGTATTCAGTCGAGCGTAGCTGGGATGTTGGCGCACAATGAAAAAAACCGGCCGATTATAGCCTTCAATTAAGAGCGGGGAGCGAAAAACGTTTTGAAAGCAGGTGCGCGCAGCGATTGAACACAAATCGTCCAAGGCCAATGGCTTCAACGGCTAAGCAAGCATAACTTACGCGCGCAACCGACTGTGGGAGTGTAAGTAAACGCGACCATCGCGTCGATGTATTTCAGGCGGACGGAACCTCAGCCGAGTGTTTTGACGGACCGCTCGAGGGCGGGGCAGTTCGATATTTCGTTGCATATCTTGCGAAATTCGACGTTCGATGCCTCCTTGGGCAGGTATTTCTAATGGAGAAGGCCCCTGAGAGTTGAGTTTATTTGCGCCATCGAGGATGTCCAGGAGGATACTTTTCTTTCAAATGGAAATGTTCAACCGTTTCGTGAAAAGTCGCAATTAACGGGCGGAAAGTTCGCATCACCTTTTGGATGGCAACCACAGGAAGCGCGATGGGTGAAAGAACGACTTGGACGGTGCATCAAATCATGACACAAGAGGGAATAATTTCAGCTCTGCGTTGCATTAGTGGGGAAGACCACTAGGAGGAGTTGGGAATAAACGAGCGTCGTCGAGTGAATCCATTTTCCCTCGGGCAATTCGTGGCCGCAGTAGTTGGACATATCACGCGTGACAAGCATTCTCGAAAATAAAATGACGCTGAAGGCCAATAATCACCAATCAACCTCTTGGCTGGTGGCATAGCCATACGCCTTCGCGGTAGCTTACAGGGTAATTTGTAGATGTGGATTTTATAGAACGGAGGATGCATGAAGAGAAAACCCCTCAAGACATCCAAGTTTTGAGTATTTCCCGCGCAGCCTAAAAGTAAGGATCGATAGGCACGACAGATATTTAAAATACATTTACGTCTACATGGTACCCTGCAAGCCACCGCGATGTTAGTTCAATAGTCATTATCGAAATTTATTGCAATTACCACTTTGAATCCTTTCACATTCGGGATGCTCAAACTTCCGTACACATCTTACTGCTATACTCGGGAATTGCGCGAAAGGGAAAGAGGGTTCCTTATATATGTTATCTGCTCGGCAGTCAATCTCTCTAAACTTCCCGTCGTGGTCTCCTCCACCAATTTAATGTGGAGGTAAAATTATTTCAGTGTTTAACTCTTTAAAAGAGTGGTCAAAAGTGTGGAGGTACCTAAAAGTCCTGTTTCAGTGTTTAACTCGAATGATTTGTATCTCTATAGCACTTTAAGACGTGGATGCAATCTTCGTGCTTCATGTGTCTCCCATTTAAGGCTATCCAGTAACAATGTGACGCTCTCTGTACGTAGCTCATAATGATACTTCACGAAACGGGCTGCTTTCTTCTGTTTCCTGTTTATTACCAAGATTAGATCTTTCTGCACGGGGTCTAAAACGCTCGAAGCGAAAATGAAAACCCAAGGAATTCAAACCCAGACTCTTACAGTGGGACGTAAAATAAAATACCATTGCAGATATCTGATCCTCTCGATGCTTAATATTTGCAACGCGTGACCCATAAACCAAAGTACGTTACACGTTGAGAATGCTATATTGCAGTTCGATGGTAATTCCACGGCCTTAAGTCACTTCTATACAATAATGGCTTTTCAATTTTTCAAAACTTCTGAAGCAGTTTCGAAAAAAATATGGTGAGATAGTGAATTTTTTACTACTGCCCAGGCGCTAGTGCAAAATAAAAATGGTTACGCGTGCAAATATTATCACGCATCGATTTCAGATTTGGTTTCACACTTCTAGGCGCTGGTTTAGGTTCAGCGTAAGAAAACGAGGCAAGTGTACATTAAAAATCAAATACATCCTAGGGCTAACTCCCATGTTAGTCCATGGTTGTGGTAATGCAAGAAGATTTATATTTTTTAATGAACTATTTTTGTCATATCCAAAAAATGAAAAAATAATTAGTGATGATTACACTGTAAAACTGCCAATTATGAATAACTAAATGACCGTATCAGTATTACGGAAAGAATATGTT
Source organism: Calopteryx splendens (assembly GCA_002093875.1). Lineage (NCBI taxonomy): Eukaryota > Metazoa > Arthropoda > Insecta > Odonata > Calopterygidae > Calopteryx > Calopteryx splendens. The sequence continues at coordinate 228,538 of LYUA01000694.1, forward strand.
GCTTCATCCATCTTGTTCAGTGTTTTAAGTGCTATTGTCGTTTACAAACGTATAGCGAAATATATTTACCTACTTTTACTCCAAGTTTACAGATCCCAAAAAACGAATAGAAGCAACTGGCTGAAAACCGTAATAGTTAGCTCATAATGGGTTCCACGTAACATTGTAGAGTATTTATTGTTTTTTTCATGATGCCTATACAACCCGTAATTCATAAGGACTACCAGTATAGTACTTAACTATGTAATATTGTATTTTTATTTGCCTAGTGCTTATGCACAATGCATAAATACTGTGCACATGTAATAGACAGCTCGGTTCATTAATTGGATTCCTTGGTCTCTCCACGAAGAACTGCGAAGAGAAATTGGCATTCACGCTTGCTATTGGCTTACGTTTAGCTGTAAAACTTAACTCAGTTGCAAACCTTTCCGACGTGTGGTAATTTGGGCAAGTTAAACGCATGCAATCTTGGGGGAGGGGACATGTGAGGAACTTCCAAGGCGAGCCTCAGCTTGGCACCGGTCTGTGGGGCAGCGGTTCGATCCAGAATGAAGTAGAATTGTTACGATATCTTTTTTTTTTAAAAGAGAAGAGATACTCTCGAGTTTTTCCTCGGTTGCCACCGGGCTGTAGCGAGAGCTCATTTTTTTGCCGCATTTTTCAAGCCTCGAAACCAGTCTTACAACTTCGGCAGATTAATGGTCTTTATGTAATAGTTATATCGAAGTTATTAGACTGTTGACACAAGCAGAAAACTCCCGTTTTCATAAAAATTGCTATGTTGATTTCACGTTCATTATGACTATTTGTAACTACATTAAGAAACTTCTATGATATTTTTTTACTAAAAAGAAGTGCCTGATGAGTGCCATGCAGAGTATTACATTAGAATCGTTATAATAAATCCACACGAACGACAATTTTGTGTACAGCTACTTGGATAATCAAGGTTGAATTTCCACTGATCTCGGCTATAATTTCTTTCCCATTCGTGCTTTCCTTTCTTTGCTTGTATCCGCAATTTCCATACCTTCTGCAATTTGAAAAAGTTAGTGTTCTACCTAATTTTTTTTTCAAAAAACCGGTTATCCTTGGCTATGATCTTACACTTTCATATTTATTTACAAGCGGTACTGAAATATTCGATTAAAAAGTCATTTCACAGGCGTGAAGTTTAGTGTTGTGCATAACCCGATTATTTGGTCTCTATTAAGTTGCTAAGCAGGAACATACATAGTCTACAAAATTGGAATATTTTGTATTCAATGCCTAAAGACAATTTTTACTCAGCAAGGTGAACTGATTTTTTTAAACTTAGATGCTTCTCCTATTGTAATGGTATATCAGCCCCGTATATAGCTTCATTCAATGGAAAATTCATAATTATTTTTCTTTGGCATCGTAAACCGTTAATTAACAGCACATACAGATTGTTTTCACAGATATGATCTCCATAGCGACAATAACTACCACCAAGGATTTCCAGCTTCAGGATAATTATATCTCTAATACTATGTAAAGGAAAGAAGTAGCCGGATTAATGCTCAGAACTAAAATACTTATGAAGTAAAAGTACATAGTACTGGCTTTTCATGTGCTCCCCTTTGTAGCATAAAACGTAGTTTCTCGTTGCTTTTCATGTGTAGTGCTTCCATGTGACGCTTAAGGTAATGTGTAACTATTATTATTGCATGTGTCCCTTTCTGCGATTCATGATCCCCCCCTTTGAGTAGTGTTACTCCTTGAGTGCATGCTTGGTGTCTCTCCCCCCTCACACTCACCCCCTGCCACAAACCCCAGTGAAAAACCTTGCCGGGTACGTGAATTGTGCAAATATACATATAACCACACTTTAAATGATTTATAGGTCACTTTTTAATGATTTACCTCTGATATTGTGCGCGAATCACCCGTACATGTCCCATGGCTATGTCATATTCCTTTTCGAACTCAAATTCACATTAAAAATCCAAATAAAAGCAGTCATGGGGGCTCCTCCTATTAATCTTCAAATTTCACGGACTGCTGTGCAGAAAGTTTTCAAACCACTCTTCCGAAACGTCAACCTAATTGATGGAGACATTGGAAAGCGACAGAGCATTAAGGATATAGGGGGCAAAGTGAGGATTTTATGCATACGCTTCTTCTCGTATATCAGATATCAAGAGAGGGTTTAATATACTTTTTTCCCTCCCAAGGTTTTACTGGGAATTCAGGACAAAAAATAAATTTTATGTCTTAGTTGTCCTTGGACATTAGGTTTCAAATAAAAAAAGACCACCAGGAAAATACGAAGCTAGACTTATGAAAGTTTGAATAATATTATACTTTGGTTTAGATGCTCCAGCGGATTATGTCATACTGTACCATCTTATCTTTGAAATTATTTTGGAGCAAGCAAAAGTTACCCAAGGTTTTCGTAACCGCGAACTCGAAACATTTGATTTCCAGGACGGCTCATTATGTGGCATATACTTCCGCGGCCACCATGAAGAATATATTTATACACTTAATATTTTCAAGTGATGCATTACCTGTAGGTACCAAGTGTCAAAGTTGTAATAAAAAAGCAATAAAAATTCTAAATATTTATTTACACCCCGAAACTGTTAAATCCAGTTGAATTACACACGTCTTTGCCTGGTAAAATATCAAGGATATAGTGCATTTGAACAACAGCTCTTACATGTTGTTCAAGTT
>LYUA01000694.1:300046-311171 GCA_002093875.1 Calopteryx splendens
ATATTATTGCGAGCCACCGTACACATTTGGTGTCACGAAGTGTCCGCTTTCAGTAACGGACCTTGTTCCGAAAGATGTGCTAGAACCCTCTCCTAAATTTAAAAAAAAATGCAATCTTTTCCTGTACACTAAAGGGTTGTTCAGCATTAAGTGTATTTCACCCTCTTTGCAATTCGTTCGAATACACCGAATCAAGGAAATTGAGGCCCAATCGCGACTGCAAACCAATGAAAAAAATGTTCTCAGAGCTCCCGTTCACGGAGAGCGAGTACGCATTTCACTCAGCTGCTCGGTTTTCTCAAATTGAACGAGATGCAGCTCTCCTATAAAGGTGCATAGTTTATCAGACACCATGCAGAAAGCCAGAGAGTCAAAGCAGGCAGATCGCACAGGACGCTGTTGTGAAGTTAACTGACCTTATACTGCATTCAATTTCCTCATGAGTGAATGGGAAGCATTAAGGTGTTATGCTTTGCTCTACCTAGCACCGGTGCCGACAGCGGAAACTGTCTTTCACAATATTTACTCCTGCTCAACTCTAAACTGGTTGTTCGCAGTGACAGAAAACGATTGGGTCAAATTCGTCAATTGGGGATGTTTTTCTTCCCTTTTTAAGTTTGAGTGTCCTGCGATACGCATTGAGGGGTGGAAACCTAATAGCCGCCGATGGTTTTTGATAGTTCTAAGGCGTCGGCAGTACTTTAATCGTGCTTCACGCATGACTGGCTGACAATAAAACATCCCATGAATAATTCTATTAATTCTGCTATCGTACACTCGAATAAATCACGAGTACTTCCTTGATTTATCTGTATTCAAAATTTTAATAAACCCCAGAGCTACTAGAAGTATCAGGTGTAAATATTTAAAACTGCTTCATTAGGATTTGAATAATAGGATTCCTTACTGTGTGTGTAAGTAAGATTCCTTATTGTGCGCTGGTCTCATCAACCAGCAAACCTGTCGATGTAGCATAGTCGATGAGAACTGGATCACGTAATCGAAAGATTTCTTATTGTGTCTTCATGAATCTTTAAATGAAACCATTTAGACAAAACAATTCCTAAGTCAAGCCATGAAAATATAATGTCAATCTCGCAAAAACAAAGCTGTTCCCGAAAGTAACTGTTCCCGATTAGCTTTACTATTAATGAATGTATTCTCAGTTCAACGAAAATTTGTGTGATTATTTTCGAAACAGGCGTATTTCAACTCGCCACAGGCAATGGTGAAAACAGATAATGTTTGGGGAATGAGGTCGCCCCGTGACTTGGGATAAAAACTCGTCGCCTTTTATTTTTTTTTCAGTCGGAGCCCCAAATTCAAAGTACTTCAATGAGTATTATCCATGAAAATCTATAACTCATTCATCCAATAAAACTATGGCGTCTAATGCATAAAATAGAAAGTTTTTTCCCCTTTCCACCGGATATGCGACTATTTACTTAGGTGATCAGTATATGGGATCCTTCAGAGATTGGTTTCATCCGTGGCATTGAAACCGTACAACTTAGGAGAGTTGCCAAGACAGATTCCTTAAAAGCATTCATGTGGCTGTGGGAGGTTTCGCTAAAGCACTCAAATGAAAGAGAGCAGAAATTTTAACCACCTATGCTCTTAGGGCTAGTTTACAGACAAAGTTCAATCATTTCTTTCCCAACTTATAAAATGTATTTATTTATAATTTATTTATTACACAGAATTATGAATATTAAATTAAATGAACACAAGACCTTATACATTTCTAGATTGCATTTTTCTGCCAACAATACGAACTCATGTCTCTCAATTCTAATTTAAACCCTTGAAACCCTTTCCCAATTACCCTACTCACTGGCATTTGTACCGCCTGCCGTACACCAAATGTCCGCTGGCAGAGTATACTTGTAGATTTTGAATTTTATTTTTGCATGCGGTCAAAAATCAGAAACTGGGATAGAATTACCCCACAAGGAATAGAAACTTATTGTTTCAGGCGAGTAATAGTAGCAGTTCCATCATGTTTACCTATAAAGTTTTGTCGTAGCAGTACTAAGTAATTTAGCATTAATCTCCAACGTGAATGAACAACTAATTTCCCACGCACTTCAACATAAAAAAATAACATGGTCAAATTATATGGTCTCTCGTCCGCAATATCATGCTTGAAAACATTTTGCAACCTGATGCCTTAAATCCGTGCAACGTGGAAGGTTCCCACTCGCTACGCCCTTGCCAAACGTAGAAAAACCAAGAAATTGGTCCTGATTGCGGTAAATTACCGAGAGGAACCACTAGCTACTTCCACGATGGTGGTCCCAACAAACACTCCACAAGGTCTTTGGAATGGTGTCAAGTTTAAGCGGACGCCCCTAAGAAAAGACAGCCCACGCCGCGTACTGGGGCATTCGTCGCGTGTCAAGGATTGCAGAAGTTCCTTCTTCCGCCAACACATCCTAGGTCCCCATCCTCATTCAATTCATCCATTTTCGATTCCTCAACTCCCACAGAATTCTGTAAAAAAATTAAAATTCTATTTAGTTTCGAATCCGTGACACGAATACCATCATTACCTCTCTCGGAGGGCGAATTTTCGAATTTGTGTACGCGAGGGTTATCTGGTTTAATCTTGCATTTATCAACGATTTGGAAATTATTTCGGAGTGGCAATACTTGGATTAGGTTACGCTACGATTCCTCACTGATTTAATTGGGGGTCTCGTCAAGCCGTCCTAACGAGTCTGAAAAAGGACTTTCCCTGTCGGATTTTGATTGTTGCTTTCGGTGGATCCCATTATTCACGTTAGAATACAGTCATACACTCAAGGTATGCATGCAATTTCATCCTAATTGAGGATACATAAGGTGAAGTCCAGGACATTCCTAAAAATATTTATACTGTTTGAAAAATGAGCATTGCCCAACGGCCATCCCTCTCACTCGATGATGTACTGAAAATGAATCCAGAGGTATGCGGTGAAGACACCGTGTGTAACCTGCAGGTGTGTTAGGCAGCGTAGGCCGGCCGACTATGCTTCCAACTCAGTTCATCCTGCTTTCAAATCAATTTACAGCCATTAATACAACGTTGACAAAGATTTCATGGCAGCGGAGTAATAATGTGCATTGTTGAATCTACATCCGCTTCCATGAAGGTCAACTTATTTGAAAATGGGTGAAATTTGAATCTTCCCATGAAATAAGTGCCGGTTGGTCAATCTTAAAGTGCCCTTCAGTCCCTCAAAGAAGTCGCAGTAGGCGTCATTTCGTAATGTGTTCACGCTGAGATGATTGCATAAGGTAACCCTGAAATGGCTACATATTCTAATTCAGCTAACTTCCATCTATTTTTCGGCGTGGTCAGGACGTATTCTGGACATACACTTAAAAGCTAATGCTCGAACATCTTTTTCTTTGTATTCAAAGGAGAGCATATTTTTCGATGATAAGAGATTTATAACATTTCTTCTTTGTAGCGAATCTTACCTTTAGAACCACTATTGACTAGATACATTTTTTTAATTTAGGCTGTTTTAAATACAAGCATAGGAGTGCTATCATCATTTGTACATCATAAAATTGTTTAATAATTTTATTAAAATGTAACATCATCCTCTGGTTTAATCGATTGCGAAACGAAAATTTCAAAATTTATAACCGTTCATCAAAATGTGAAACATGATAGGAATTCTTAGTGGATATCTTCGATTAGTTATATGCCCACTTATGGTGAAGATGCCTAGTAATTTACAAACTTATAAGCTATTCCGACCACACATCTCAAAATTTTCCTCTAAAAACTTTGTCAAAATTAATAAAACTATTCTGAACAAACTCTCTCGGCAAACAATATCCACTTAAAATTAGTGAAATCTAGCGTTCGCTTCATTTCATTTTTATTTTGCAATGAGTGCATTGCAGTTCTGTCTGGCGAAGCCTGTCGACGGGACTTTGTAAACAGATCTTGTCAGTAATAATTTCTACTTTTCTAATAACACATTATTGTGGCCTATTTTTGCATGTCTTTTAAAGCAAAAACCGTTAATCACCAATTTTGTTCAACTCCTTTCCTAATTTGTCAAACAGCCTCGGGAGACCATAATGCTTTCGCCATGTTTGTTACAACATAGATAATGGGGAACTTTTTCTTTTTTCATTGAGTTTGCTCCGGAGTAGTAGTGTCCGTAAATTCTTGTCGAGAATGGTTTCATCCTCGCCGAAATTATAGCTCTGCAAGAAAAATATTCTTCCGAGTTCACAATAAAATTCTCTCCCGTTGCCGGATCATAGAACTCGAATTCTGATTTCTTATTGATTTGTCGCTCCCGCAGTTCCGTCCCTGGAAGGGTTACGACATGCGCCGCGACCTGGACGTTGACTGGGACGCCGTCGGTCAGTATTCCACGGACCTGTTCACGGCCGAGGCCGTCCGCACCATTCTAAACCATGACACGACGTCGGCGGAAGCCCGGCCGCTTTTCATGTACATCGCTCACTTGGCGCCGCACTCGGGCAACGAAGACGACCCCCTGCAGGCGCCCGAAGACGCCCGCGCCCGGGTGGACCACATCAAGGACAACCACAGGAGATCCTATGCCGGTGAGCCTGCCCCCACCTCCCCTCCCTACGTCAGACTCTCACTCTCTGCAACCCCTCGCCATAGCCGGAGCTCCGCCCCCGCAATACTCCGCGATGTTGTGTGCTGGATTATGGAGTGATTAAGTCCCTCCCGATCACATTTCCTCATCATTCTTTCATTCTATCCAGGATAATGGCGGCAACATTCGACCTGTAATTATTTTGTTTTTATTCCACTGCCTAGAGACAAAAATGTACGTAGCTCCCACGTTCAGGGTTTTAAAAACACTAGACCGACTCCCTTTCATTTGGACACTCAAACTATGCATACTTATTTTTTTTAATTTATATAGTATATTAACTGAAAAAAGGACGTTGTAAAAGAGATGTACATAATCGTTTTAGATCAGTAGTCCTGGGGTTGAACTGGAGCTGCCCCTTTCAGTTATCCTATTCCCTGTTTTTCATTCATTAATTTGCGCCAACGTTTTCCTATGATTTCTTTCAGTAATTCCTCCTAGTACCTCTTTAAATATTTACTTTGGTAGTTTGTTCCGTCATAGCCTAGAGTTGACTATAGTGCTTCAAAATATATATTGTATCTCCTATTCATATTATTGTCTGCAATGGACTTCTCTCTTCAACCACTCCTCGAATAACTACTTCATTCGTCACTCGGCACTTCCAATTATGAGTTTCCAAAAAACTTCCAAGAATGCCTCCTATTGCCGGCTTCTACTTCCGTTTCGACATTTTATAGTCTAGGGAGTCGAAAAAAAACACATCCACCAAAGCCTTTGTTAAAGCCGCCGGAAGATAATTAGACATTGACTTTCCATTAATAACCGTTACACTTCCATCAAGAACAGTTTAATTTACAGTTTTCGATGGTAAACTATTAAATCTCGCGTTTTCTGCTGTATCTAATGGCATCCTTGGTTTTGTTCCCGCAGCTATGGTTTCCAAACTTGACGATTCTGTCGGAGAGGTTATGGATGCACTGAGAAGGAAAGGAATGTTGGAAAACTCTATAGTCCTCTTCATGTCTGACAATGGTGCCCCTACCCATGGCATCCACTTCAACAAGGGATCCAACTATCCACTCAGAGGGGTAAGTGTCCTATGGTACTTGATTATGTACGTTTTCCATCAGAATTTGGGTTTGAAAGTGTTTTCAATGTTTAATTGAAGACTCCACGATTTGCATGAAAGTCATAGCTTTAATGCAGTCTGTGAAATCTAAGCGTTAGACTCGGTGTTATATATACTCATGTTTCCTATTAATCCCAACCAACAAACAGATGAAGCAGTCACCTTGGGAGGGAGGAGTCAGGAATGTGGCAGCCATCTGGAGTCCCCTTCTGAATAAAACTCAAAGGGTTTCCAACCAGCTGATGCACACCAGTGACTGGCTTCCTACATTCCTATCAGCCGCAGGTAAGCTAAAATCGATTGCATGCCTCTCACAATATAATAGAGCAAAAACCGAATAAATGAATTCCATGCCGTAGAGCTTAGTGGCTTGAGTTATTCTGAAGTAACAGATACTTCAGTTCAGTTGAAGAATGGCTCTATTTTAGGTCCAATACTTTTTCAATAAATGTATTTAATTGATTTCACTGGAATGGTCTCTCTAAAATATATAAAAGTTTTATTATTTTGCGGGTGGAACTTCATTGATAATTGAAGAGCATATGAGTACTGTGAATTGATAGAAGCATTCTCTCTTCGACAAACATTTATAACACTTTGACTTCCTATCGAGTGCACAGAAGGATGAATTTAAAACTCATTAATTGTCCAAAAAGCAAATAATAATGTTTCAAGTAACGAGCAAGTATTTTACCTCCTGCTTCCTTCTCCTCTCCACCCTTTACAACGCCCTCAGCTGTAACCCAAACGCCAGGGATCGATGTTTCCCCTCTTTTTAAAGACCGCGTCACGACTCCAATTGAAATCTATGATTCCCGCTTCCCCCTTCCTTCCTGGAATATCATATCTTTCCCCTTCTCCCATCCCTTATCCCTCTCGCACTCGCAACTTCTTCTCATTTCTGATTCGCATCTCCGGTCAATGGCTTTTTCTCTGGATCCCCCCTCTATAATCTTCCTAGCGAGCCTACATACGCTAATTTTAAAAATCACTGTAAAACGTGCTAAAATCAAAAGATTATAAAGTGAATTTTTTTTAAGTTTCTATGATAGAAAAATCTCTCTCAAGGCTACGCCGGAAATTATTTTCTTCAATCTTATTTGGAAAAAAAGCGCTTGTCCACGGGATAACTTATGGACCAATGCATTTTATTGCATTTTGCAATGCAGGTACAACCGTATTCTTTATCAAGGTAAAACGTTTCAACAGAATATTTTATGGCAAAAAAACGTTTCATTGTATCCACATTATATCGTCTTCAGGCACGGCAGGTACCTACATAGCCAAGCCTCGATACGATTAAACACGTTGTACACTCAATCTGTCGCCAATTACCGTTGTTCAAAATAACTAATATTCTAAACTTCCTCGAGGGAAGCCTGAGCCAGAATAGTTCGCTTCACTCTTAATTGGATGACTTCTATTATCTTATCACTCCTTTCACTTCCTTATCAATTCAGTATACACGAAAGGAATCAAAGAGAATACTCAAAATCAAACATTTGTTTTCATAAAAGCACATACATTAACTATTATTAGGCGCATTTCAGTTTTTAATTGAGAAATATTTCGTAAACGGCCGATGCATGAAAGATAAAACCTTTCCTACATTTCCAGAGGCAATTAATGGACAGGTTCAACCTATGGTTTAATGAAATTTTTTTGTAATATCTTCCATGTGCCAGAAATAACTTCCTAAATTGTGGTATCAGCATATTAAATCAGAGGTAAGGAATTTACCTTTCGGTGATTTTGACAGGGAAAATGTTTGTTTTTTTAAGTACGGGAAAATGTTCTTCCTTTGAACGAAGTCTACTCCCACTCTTGACGAAGGGAATCAAATTTAAATACTCTTTTTGGAAAATACGTAGGTACATGTATTAGGGTGTATATTTCATAGAATAATTATGGACAAAATCATAATATCTTTGAATTATACGGCCTAACTTTTATCCCCCTATTAATTAAGACCTAGTTTCCGAGAACACATGTTTAACCTCTTCATCTACCTACTTTCTATTTCAAGTTGGATTTTACTCTTGGACGTATGCCATTGAGCAATGCTTCTCCTTTCCGGTGTAGCCTTATTTCTTATATGTGGAAATATCATCAAAAGATTTATGATCATGAAAAATATCAATTTTCATACTTACCGATTTCTGCTTTTAATAACACACTATCAATTTACTCAATTCCATAATTCATGTATCTAAAAACATTTTCAGGTAAAAGAGTGAAAGTTTTCTTTTAGCAATAGAAGTTGCAAGTTGCTTTTGAGTGCTTATTCGAATTTATAATTATTGTATTTGAATAAGGCATGCCTTCATTCTAATTCATTAGAAGTGTTTTTGGTCGTACAATAGAATAAAATGATTTTCCTAAACTGGGGCCCAAACGTTTGCAGAGCATTTAGTGGCTTATAATAAATCGTTTCAAAGCTTGACCTACGACACTAAAATTTTCATTCGCTCATTCTCTATGCCCACTGTTGCTATTGGAAAAGTCATGACATAACTGTGCATTCCACCGGTACTATGCGAATTCATTTTCAAAGGTGCATCTAAAATTAATACTTTTCATTCTCAGGGTAAACTCATTCCAGAAGCTCAGAAATATTATTACGGTGATAAGAGGAGATATTTCAATGTTTATGCGAAATAAATGGTGAAATTTTACTCCAAAAGACCAAGATCCCACTATGATAAACAACGTGCGAATTTAATGCACCCCACAAACTTTCACCAATAAAGAAAAAAATGAAAGACAACTTCCCTTGACCTTGTGAAACATTTTAATCCTATAACCTTAAAGTAAACTTCCATGCAAATATTAAAATTCATTTTTAATTCCAGATAAATGCTTTGTTTTCTGTTGATTACTTTTCAAAGATGTTAAAAGCACGTTCAATTCCTACACAATTAGAATTATGAAGAAACAGTATCAAAGTTTATGAAATGTACATAATTTATTCGTAAAGACGTAATACATAGTTACCTACATCAAAACATCGTTCATCGGTAAATTTCACAAACTTTTAGTAATTATGTAATTTTCACCCTGCATGCATAACGGACTGCATTCACGTATTTAAATGCAGATCATACATTCGTTGAATAAAATTGTAACCAGATAACTCTTTACAATTCACGCCTACTTTAAGTTGAATATTTTATCGCATTTCTCCTTTGCTTACTTTTTAATATCTACTTACTAATGAGTTGGCTTTTTTTATAATTTCCATTCAAGGTGTTGACACATCCGAAATTAAGGGTCTCTACGGAGTCGACCAATGGAAGGCCCTGTCCGAAGATTTGCCCTCCCCGCGCACAGAGGTCCTGAACAACATTGACGACATCGACAGATACTCATCATTCCGCAGAGGAGACTGGAAATACATCAATGGTGAGTTCAACTCTCGTCATTCTGAAGAACGCCGTTGGTGGCGTCACTTGTAGATACCGCCTTTCGAGCGTACGGAAATCACGCCTCGCTCTCCTCTATCGCCGTTTTTGTGCACCATTTGCTCCGGTCGCGTACGAAATTCAAATGTCAGTCGCAAACGTTCCTTTCGTTGGACGAAAATCTAGGCATACCTATCATCATTGACAACTTTGCACCTATGGCACTTTCGATTAATTTTTCACCTTAATAAGCCCAGAGAACTGTATTAAGTTATAGAAACGAGTGTAGCAAAGATCATTCCGTATAACCGTTTTATACTTTTTGCGATTTGTTTAGACTCCACCGATCTGAGCCGTCATCTTAAGAGAGTTAGTTATAACGTGTAACTTTAAATATTTTCATTTCGTATGAGCGACTATGGTTCCCTTTTGGAACAAATTGGCTCGGGTGATGGAATTGAGCCATCCACCTCAAACCTCCCTTATCTGTGCATGTTTTGAAATTCCACTATCAAAGCTAAAAATTAAACAAACTAAAATGTTCCCTCCATAAAAAAATTAAGATGCATATCACGACAGAAATGTCATATTTTCTTATGCAGGAAAAAATAAGATTTCATCCGGGGGGGTGTATGCCCAATGGGAAAAATCCGCTTTATTTTGGTAGGCATTCCTTCGCTTCGAGAAAATGGTGCCCGGCGTTCTAACTCAAATTTTTTAAGTTTTTATTTTCAATTTTATTCAAGAAAATAGTTCCAAAACGATTTAATATCACGTTCCGAAATGTCAGAAGGGCACGCTCGACATCAGAGGAAAACCTATTCGCGGACAGATTTCGTTTAACCTATGCACATAGAAATTTCCGAGAAGCTGAATCACATCTGGAGTGTTCAGTTCTTGAGAATCACACCATCTCACACACTTCCCGATGTCGGGGTGAGCCAGCTTACATTGTGCGTGTCCGCTTCACGTGACCATGAGAAATGAGTGACTGTGCTTCAAGAAAACATAAAAGTCTTGAGGAATGTCCCGAACCGTATGACTGCAAAGTGAACGAGAGGGAATGAATCGGAGGCTCGATGAATAAATGTTCTCCAACGATGATTGTTACATGCATCACATTAAAAGCGTAATTGACTTTTTTTTAAGTACGTGCCCACCTTCCATTCAAGATTTTCCTGTCCAAGGAATGTCTCATTTCTCTCGTGACCTCAACTCCAATGTCATTCTCTTAGTCTATGTTTCAATGTAATGAATTCATTTTAAGGCAGTGGGCAGTAAATAAGTGCTTCCGACAAGTTCTTCGATGCGTTTCATAATATGGGTGCAACATTTATTATTAATATCATATTTCACTATTACAAAACTCAAAAACGAGTCTGTTTTGCCGTTGGGATTACTTCCGTAAATGTGATCACCCCGCGACTCATTTTCAATGGATGGACTGAAAAATCTGGGCCTTCGGTAATTTTCGGGTAATTTTCTTTTCATCAGAGTGAACCCTCAGCGTATACCGGTCATTCTTGACAAAAAGATGTACCCACTGCAACAAATATACCATCCGAAATAAAAAGTGCACTGGTACGTGAAAAATCAGTCGATTTGGATGCGCGGACGCATACTGCACTTCGAATACTATCGAGCGCTGCGAATCAAGATAATAAGGTGAGACAGGCACGCTGAATGAATGCACTTACTGCAAGTTTTTCATACTGCGAAGGTCGAAAATTGACCGAGATGCACTACAACTCTCTTTAAATCCAGTCATACGTGAACTGGCTTGTTTTTATTAATTACTATTCTGAATTTCAAAGGCGTCAGTCGTCAAAGCTAGAAAAAATCAGCGGTTCGCCTTTCCAATTACATTCCAATTTGGTGGAATAGCGGTCGAAAAAAAACATTATTTCCGTCGGCTTGAAAAAATCTCTCGTGTCGCCCCCACACCCACGCGAACGTATTCGAGCAGGAGAATGGCCATCTGATGTTTTAGTTCATACTAACGATCCCCCCCCCCC